>AWOL01S0021134.1:138268-185403 GCA_000715115.1 Nicotiana otophora
AAATCCGAGCAAGTCTATGGTACGCCGCTGGGACCAACTTCGAAATCTGCACAAGAAGTGCAGAGTGTAGTATCAGTACAACCGACCCCATGTACTGATAAGTGCTGAGCCTAACCTCGACGAAGTAGTGACGAGGCTAAGGCGGTTCACTTACATTAACCTGTACGCAATATTAGTAACAACAGCAAATAATAAAAATACATCAGGTAACTCATTTATAATAATTGAAGCCAACTCAGCAGTCATAATCTATTATTATTTCAACCAATTTCCGTTATAGCGTGCAAATCGCTTCCACAATAAATTCATTTTCAATCCTCTCATATAATTATTTTTAATCAAGTATATATTGATTTTTAAATTAGTCTATTGCGGAGTGCAATCCGATCCCCCAATATTGACTTTTAATAAGTCTATTGCGGCATGCAACCCGTTCCTCCAATATATTCAATTCAATCAATTCTGTTGCAGCGTGCAACCCGTTCCTCCAATATATTAATTTCAATTAATTCTGTTGCGGCGTGCAACCCGTTCCTCCAATATATTTTACCAACTCATAAATTTAATAAAAATACTCCAATAAATACCACATTCAATCAGAAACTATTAAGCATCAAAGCATACAATAATTATAATTCATTTATGAAACAAACAATGACAAGTAGCAAATAATTGTGGAAATCAGAGAGAAAATAGGCATTATAATATTTAATATGCTAAATGTCAAGTAGCAATTAATGCACATAAATCAAATAAGCATGTAACAATTATTACAGGAATTCTAGAATTAATATTTGGCAAAGAATAGGAGAGAAACAATTATTATAATAATTAGTTCGTATATTAAATTTCTTTTAGGATTTTTAAATAATTGTGCAACAATTAATTTGACGACGTATAGGTACTCGTCACCTCGCCTATATGTCGTTCACATGCATTTTACATAACAAATAATTTAGGATTCTATTCACTCAAGTCAAGGTTAACCACGACACTTACCTCGCTTTGCAAAGTCCAGTAAATTATTCAACCACGGATTGTCCTTTTGAATTTGTCTTCAAAAGCGCCAAATCTATTCACAAACAATTCGATATACTCAATACGAGTTATAGGAATTGATTCCATATGAATTTACTAATTTTCCGAATTAAAATCCGAAATTCATTTAAATATTCGTCAATGAGACCCACGTCTAAAATCCCGAAAAAACTCACGAAATACGAACACCCGTTCCTCTATGAGTTCAACTATACAAAAATTATCCAATTCCGATATCAAATGGACCTTCAAATCTTAAAGTTTTGTTTTTGAAAGATTTTATAAAAAATCTAATTTTTCCTCCATAAATTCACGGATTCATGATGTAAATGAGTATGGAATCATGAAATATAATCAATATAGGATAAGGAACACTTACCCCAATATTTTCCCGTGAACATCGCCCAAAAATCGCCTAAATCCGAGACTTAAAACTCAAAAATGAGTAAAAATGGAGACTTCCGAATTTATGGGCACTGCCCAGTCTTTGCTGCATCTGCGGACCATATTTCCGCATCCGCGGACTCGCTTCTGCGAAGCGGAGTCCGCTTCTATGCAAGGCTGCTCCTTCCCCCTTTCCCGCTTCTACGACGCTTGGGTCGCTTCTGCGGTCACGCTTCTGCGAAAGCCCATCCGCTTCTGCGGACTGTCCGCTTCACCGAGACATGGCTCGCTTGTGCGACCAAGACTTCGCAGAAGCGAAGGCACCAGAAGCAGCAACTTTCAGATTTTGCTTAAGTCTCGCTCGCTTCTGCGTCCAAGATTTCGCAGAAGCGAAGGCACGAGAAGCAGCAACTTTCAGATTTTGCTTAAGTCTAATTCTTGTTCCGATTTCGATTCGAATCACACTCGGGGTACTCGGAACCCCGTCCGAATATACCAACAAGTCCCGTAACATAATACAGACTTACTCGGGGTCTAGAATCACGTCAAATAACAATGAAATTATAATTCACACCTCGATTCAAACTTTTAAGTTTTAAACTTTTCAATTTGTAAAACTCGTGCCAAAACATATTAAATAAATCGGGAATGACTTCAAATTTGGCACACAATTCATAAATGACATAATGGAGCTATTCAAATTTCCAGAATCGGATTTTGCCTCCAATATCAAAAAGTCAACCCCGTGGTCAAACTTGGAAATCTTTAGCCTTTAAATGGTCATAACTTGAGCTATGGACCTCCAAATTAAATTCCGGGCATACGCCCAAGTCCCAAATCATGATACGGACGTAACGGAACAGTCAAAATACTGATCCAGGTCTGATTGCCCAAAATGTTGACCAAAGTCAACTCAATTGAGTTTTAAAGCTCTATTTCACATTTTAATCTATTTTTCGCATAAAAACTTTCCGGAAAATTTTACAGACTGCGCACGCAAGTCGAGGAATGATAAATAGTGCTTTTCAAGGTCTTAGAATACCAAATTATTTATTAAATTTAAGGATGGTATTTTGGATCATCACATATTTTATGTTGCCCTTATTGTTATTTGTTTCCTATTATTTTGTATATTATATTGCACATGTTATTAGACTAGCGAGTGTCTTGACTGTACCTCATCTCTACTCCACTGAGGTTCGTCTTGATACTTACTGGATACCGACTGTGGTATACTCATACTACACTTCTGCACATTTTTGTGCAGAGCCAGGTATTGGAGATATCGGACTCGGATAGAGTTAGAGTAGGATCGCAAGGATTCAAGGTAGAGCTACTTGGTCGGCGCAGTTCCTTGGAGTCTTTTTATTTTATTGTACTGTTATTTATTATTCAAACAGTATTGAGTATTCGATCCTTGAGATCATTTCATGTATTCAGTTAGAGTTTGTGACTCAGTACTACCAGTCTTGGGAGATTTTTATATTCATATTTGTTCCATTGTTAGTTTCTATTAAAACAAATAGCTTCAAAATGTAATTGAAATCGGCTTACCTAGTCTTAGAGACTAGGTTCCATCACGACGCTTGCGGTGGGATTTTGGATCGTGATAACTTATGTCGGATATACTCGGTCAATTGGTATGTAATGACTCAGCCGGTCATTTCGAGATTTATAGCCCTGTTTCCTCCATTTCCTATTTCCTTTTGTGCTTTTCAGCAATATTATGATATATCCGCTTAGTCAGTTCGGGTCCGGAGTGGTTTCAAAGTGAACTGAGACACTTAACCTCTAAAGTAGAAGCTTAAGTTGGAAAAGTGAACCGGACGTTGACCTATGTGTAAACGACCTCAGATTTGAATTTTGATGGTTAAGTTAGCTCCGTTAGGTAATTTTAGAATTGGGAGCGCGTTCGGAATGTGATTTGGAAGCCCTTGGTTGAATTAGGCTTGAATTGGCGAAAGTTAGAATTTTGGTCGGTAGTGGAAATTTTGATATCAGGGTCGGAATGGAATTTCGAATGTTGGAATAGGTTCGTGGTGTTATTTGTGACTTGTGTGCAAAATTTGAGGCCATTCGGACGTAGTTTAGCAGGTTTCGACATCGTTTGTGGAATTCAGATGTTTGGAAGTCCTTAGGCTTGAATCCGAGTGTAATTTGGTGTTTTGATATTGTTTTGAGTGATTTGATGATTTGTCTAAGTTAGTATGATGTAGTGGGATATGTTGGTATATTTGGTTGAGGTCCCGAGGGTCTCGGGTTGAGTTCGGGTGATTAACGGAAGAAGTTTGGAAATTGGAGGAATTGATGAAGTTGAACTCAACTGTCATAATCGCACTTGCGGATGTCTCAACGCAGGTGCAAGCTCGCAGAAGCGAGCGAGAGATCACAGATGCGAGATTGGAGGAGCTGGGTAGAAGGCGCAGGTGCGATGAAGTTCCCGCACCTGCGATGGTCGCAGAAGCGGATTATGGGGTGCAAGTGCGTTGTTGAACTGCAGGTGTGAGAAGGTTGTTGCATCTGCGAGCCCACAGGTGCGAGACCTGGGGCGCAGATGCAGAGAAGAGTTATTTGGCTGGCTTCGTAGAAGCGGAGGGAGATGCGCAGGTGCGCTTTCGCAGGTGCGAGATTTGGCCGCAGATGCGGAACCTGGGATCTTAAGTGAGTTCCGCACCTGCGATGGAAATTCTGCAGGTGCGGTGTCGCAGAAGCGGAAAAGGGGCCGCAGGTGCGGTTTCACTGAGCAGAATGTATAAATTGAGGACTTCATGATTTTTGCTCATTTCCACCATTTTTTAACTCGGACTTTGGAGCTTTTGGGGTGATGTTTGAAGGGGATTCAAGAGATTTCACAGAGGTAAGTTACTTGAGCTCTAATACTCATTACTATGGTGTTTTCCCGCCGATTTCTCATCTAAATATTGGGGCTTTGAAGTGAAACTTAGGGGTTAGGGCTTGGGATTTTGGAGAGTGTAATTTGAGGATTTGAGGGACCAAATGATGTCAGACTTTGATGAATTTCATATGGTTAGACTCGTGAGTGAATGGGCTTTCGGGTTTGTGACTTTTGTCGGATTTCGAAATGTGGGCCCAGAGGTCAGATTTGAGTCGATTTTGGGTTTTGAGTCAAAGTTTGTAGTTTTCTTGTAGAATGGATTCCTTTAGCATATATTAATGGTATTGTACTGCTTGTGGTTAGATTCGGGATGCTCGGAGGCTGATGCAAGATACAAGGGCATTGCGGAGTAGAGATTTGCTCGGATTGAGGTAAGTAACAGTTGTAAATCTAGTCTCGAGGGTATGAAACCCCGTATTTTTGTGTCATGTGACTATTTAGAGGTGACGCACATGTTACGTGACGGGCGTGTGGGCGTGCACTATTGGGGATTTGTGACTTGGTCCGTTCCGTAGCAACTGTAAAGTTGAACCACCTGTTGTGGTTATATGCTCTTTATGTGCTTGAAAATGATTTACTGTAAATCATGCTAGATACCATGTCTAGGCTCTATGCCAGTATTGTTTGGACCCTTAGAGGTCGTTTCTTGCTGTCCTCTCACTGCTTTAGATGATATCCCATACTCAGTTATGTTCATACATTCTTGCATTATAGATCAGTCTTTGTTATTCTATTTGATGCATCATGTTAATGTTGTTTGGGCTGATTTCCTTGACTTCTGAGGGCCCGAGAGATTGAAGAGGTTTATGACTGAGTGAGGCCGAGGGCCTGTTTGTGAGGTATTGTACCTTACCACGTGAGTTGTCCGTGCGGATTCTGATATGATATTCTAGCACGTGAGTTGTCTGTGCAACACATGAGTTGTCCGTGCAGATTATAGCGCTTGGGTTGTAGGAGCTCCTTCGGAGTCTGAACACCCCCAGTGAGCACAGGTACCTACTGAGTGCGAGTGTCGAGTGCTAATAGATTGTGAGGCATGAGTGATTGTGAGGCATGGGTGATTTTGAGGTTGGAGTGATTGGGAGGACTGAGTGATGTTAGCCCGAGGGGCAGTATATGATTTCGTCATCCATGCTCATAGTTAATTTGAGTCCCTGTTTGAGAACTGTTGAAAGATATTTCAAATTGACTTACTTGAACTTGATTTAAACAAGCTGATTTGACTTAAACTCTGGTTGCAAAGCATGCCGCACTTTACTAAATTTTTGTAATATGAACGATACTTGCATTTAGCTCGTCACTACTTGTCAGCCTTTATTTACTTATGTTGCTTACTGAGTTGGTGTACTCACGTTAATCCCTGCACCTTGTGTGTAGATCCAGGCATTTTGGGTCACAGTAGCGGCTGCTGATATTTCCTGTAGCTGATCATTGGAGTTAGCAAGGTAGCTGCTCGGCGATTGCAGCCTTGTTTTCTTCTTCTTTATCTTCCACTTAGTTGTATTTTGGATTTTTCCCAGACTATGTTAGTCTTATTATTGTCGGACCAGTTTTTAGTAGTTGCTCATGACTTAGTGACACCCCGATGTTTGGTGCTTTTCATTCTGCATTTCTATTTTGTGAGTTCAACCTTTATTTCTTTTATGAAATTCTGCTATACAAGATGTCTTTTGGTATATCCTTGAATGAATTGTTGTAGTATTGTGGAAGTTGACTGGCCTAGTACCATCGATAGGCGCTATCACGAGAGATTTGAGTTTAGGGTCGTGACACGGTAGATTTGATATCTTTGAATCGTCGAACTTTGGTGTATACCTAGACAACCATAAGTCACACAATTAACCCTTAACCGCTTTGGATCTCATTGTTTTGTTCATTTCAGCCATGAACACCGCTTGATTTCATAAGTGTGTAGAGAAATGGCCTTGCAAAATTCTCCTTGAAGCGGCTAACACTTCACACTTACATAGGTGATTCCTAAACGTGTCATTCCATAGATACACTATTTGATATACCCCGTATCAAATTTAGAAATCATTAAAAAGCCTTAATATTTTATCCTTGGTACTGAACATTGTCTCATCACGAGAATGGACTAAAATTTTATTTGACAATGTTGAACCGTCATTAATGACTTTGTTTGATCTCTTTGAACCTAGATCTTGGGATCTCCAGTCTTCTAGGTAGAGTTACCGCCACAATGACTTGTTCTCGGCCATAGCCCCATTCCCCTTGATGATTTCTCAACTACCTCTCTAGTTAGGCCTTTTGTAAGTGGATCCGACACATTATCACTTGACTTTACATAGTCAATTATGATAATTCCTCTAGAGAGTAATTGCCTAACGATTTTATGTCTTCGTCGTATATGACAAGATTTACCGTTATACATAACGCTCCCAGCCCTTCCAATTGCCGCTTGGCTATCGCAATGTATGCATATTGGTGCCAATGGTTTGGGCCAAAATGGAATGTCTTCCAAGAAATTCCGGAGCCATTCAGCTTCTTCACCGGCTTTATCTAAGGCTATGAACTCAGCCTCCATTGTAGAGCGGGCAATACACGTTTATTTGGACGACTTCCAAGATATCGCTCCTCCACCAATAGTGAATACATATCCACTTGTGGACTTAGAATTAGTTGAACCGGTGATCCAATTTGCATCACAATATCCTTCAATCACCGCACGATATTTACTGTAGTGTAAAGAAAAGTCCTAGGTATGTTTTAAATATCCCCAAACTTGTTTCATTGCCATCCAATGAGATTGACCTGGATTACTCGTGTATCGACTCAATTTACTTATAGCACAAGCTATATCTGGTCATGTACAGTTCATGATATACATTAAACATCCCAACACACGAGCATAATCCAATTGTGATATGCTTTGGCCTTTGTTCTTTGCTAGTGCAAGATTCACGTCAATTGGAGCCTTTGCAACTTTAAAATCTAAGTGCTTGAATTTTTAAAGTACTGTCTTAATATTATGAGATTGTGACAATGCCAGGACTTGAAGAGTCTTATGGATCTTAATACCCAAAATTAAATCAGCAACTCCCAAGTCCTTGATATCAAACTTACTAGTTAGCATACGCTTAGTCGCATTTATGTTGGCAATGTCATTACTCATTATCAACATATCATCCATATATAAGCAAACAATGACTATGTGATTTGGAATATTTTTAATGTATACACATTTATCACATTCATTTATCTTAAAACAATTTGACAACAGTGTTTGGTCAAATTTCGCATGCTATTGTTTGGGTGCTTATTTTAGTCCGTAAAGGGACTTAACAAGTCTACATATCTTCTTTTCTTTACCTGAAACCACAAACCCTTTAGGTTGTTCCATGTAGATTTCTTCCTCCAAATCTCCATTTAAGAAGGCCGTCTTAACGTCCATTTGATGAATTTCAAGACCATAAACTGCAGCTAACGCTACTAACGTTCGTATGGATGTAATTCTTGTAACTGGAGAGTATGTATCAAAATAGTCAAGAACTTCTTGTTTTTTATAACTTTTGACCACAAGTTTTGCCTTATATTTATCAATAGTGCCATCATATTTCATCTTCCTCGGAAAAATCCATTTAGAACCCAACGGTTTATTTCCAGGAGGAAGAGAAACCAATTCACATGTATGGTTGTTCAATATGGATTCTATTTGACTATTGACTGCCTCTTTCCAAAATAATGATTCTGAAGAAGAATTTCCTTCAATTTTGGCCGTTGCAGAATTTCCCATAGAAAGCGTCTCTTCGGGTCCAACGAGAGCATATGTAGCAAACGCTTCTCTAATAGCATAAACATGGCGAGTGGCTCCAGAATCAATCCATCACTACTTAGGATTTCCCGCCAGGTTGCATTCAAAAAGCATAACACATAAGTCATCCACATCTTCGTGATTTTCAACCATGTTTGCTTGACCCTTCTTCTTGTCTTTCTTTGGAACACGACAATCTACAAATTTGTGTCTAGTTTTCCCATAGTTGTAGCAATTTCCGTGGAACCGCTTCTTGGTTGGGTTGTTTTTCGGTCCAGAAGCCTTCTTCCTCTTTCTATTATTTTGAGGAGCATCCTCAACAATGTTTGCTCCCATTATTGTTGAGTTTCCATGGCCTTTGTTTCAGCATCTTTGTTGTCCTCTTCGATTCTCAACCGAACAATGAGATCTTCAAGCGACATCTCCCTGCGTTTGTGTTTCAAGTAGTTTTTGAAATCCTTCCACAAAGGAGGCAACTTCTCAATCATCGCTGCAACTTGGAATGCTTCATTGATGACGAGACCTTCAATGAACATTCTGTTAGTAAAAACAATATAATTAATCCTTTCAACATCAATATTAATTTTGCATATACCTTCAGCAAGGAGATTGTGAATAATCACTTGCAATTCCTAGACTTGGGTAATAACATACTTTCTATCTACCATTTTGTAGTCCAAACATTTAGCGGCAACGGATTTCTTCAACCCGACATCTTCAGTTTTGTATTTCCTTTCAAGCGCAATCCACAATTCTTTTGATGTCTCCACATTACTGTAGACATTATACATCCTCCAGTCCGCTAAGAATGTAATTCTTGCATAGAAAATCAGAATGCTTGCACGCATCAGTCACGAGAAAGCGTTCATTGTCTGGAGTTTCATCGGGCAGAACATGAACATCTTCCTTAATGAACTTCTGTAGACTTAAAGTCATCAAGTAGAAGAACATCTTCTACTGCCACAACTTGAAATCAATCCCGAAATATTTCTCGGGTTTTTCTGCCAGTGCCAATGTCGGTGTTGTTCGGCTTGTCGATGCATTGGCAGTCAACATAGGAACAGTCTGGTTCCCGTTGTCATTCGTCATTTCTGTAAAAGAATGACACAAACAAACGTTAAAATCACGTAGCTTTTAATCTCCAATGGAGTAGAAAACCACAAAGGTTTTAGTCTCCAGAGCAATGAGTATAACACAAATACAGAAAATAATTAAGTTCCTTAAGCTTGTTAGTAAATTGTATTTTTAAACTAATTCTGGAGAAGATAAAATAACATATAAACAGAAATGTAAACGAAACAAAATTTAATCCGAGCCCACTTAATTCACAGTATTTTCTTAAGGAACTTAATCCCTCCTTGTACCCGAGGTTTTGGATTATTTCCTCCCAGGATAGAACGAATTACACACTGGTGTAGCGGTACTTCAAACCCAGTGTTTCAGCGAACATAATGATCAGTAGCAAATCACACTTACTGTTTCTTTCTTTATAGTTAAAATAATGCAGAAGAAAGGAGGAGAATTCAGAAATTCGTATGGAAAATCTAAGAGAATGGACTGCAATTTATAACCCCAACCTATTGAGTTCAAACAAAGAGGTGTAACTTTTCAGAAGTCAGTTATGTAAAACGGCCATAACGTAAATGACCATTTACGCAAATTAAAACGGGAATTACTTTTCCGTTACAAAAACGGTGTCACGGCCCCAAATCCATTAAGGTCGTGATGGCGCCGGATACCACTGTTAGGCAAGCCAACAATAAATACTAAATTTGGTTCTTATTTTTAATATTTTTAAAATCATATTTTCCTTCAAATTAAATAGTAAAGGATGAAATTTTCAGAATAAATAATAATATTTTTATAAATTTCAATACTGAACAACCATAATAAATCGCAAAATCCGGTGTCACAAGTGCATGAGCATTAACTAGGATTATAAAATAAAATACAGCAACTGTCTGGAATACAAATTAGACATGAAAAAGATAAATAGCTCTGAAAGAGACTCTGTTGACTGCTGATCGAAATATAGAATGCAGTTCACATAAGTCTCCTTATTAACCACACCGCTGCGCCTACGGGGCCGCTAGACATATATGTACCTGCACAAAAATGTGCAGCAAGTGTAGTATGAGTACGTGAACAACGTTTACCCAGTAAGTATCAAGCCTAATCTCGAAGAAGTAGTGACGAGAGGTCGACTTTGACACTCACTATGGTCAATAATATTAACATGGAAATATCTAAATAAACATGATTTATGTGAATAGTAATAATTTCCTTAACAAGCAGAAATAATTAATTCCTTAAATCTCAATAAATTTCCAATTTATAACACTAGCTTTACAAGCTGCAATAAAAATATCAAGGTATCGTGTAATTATTATTAATAGGCACGATTTCTGCCGCGGTCGTACGACCCGATCCAGAGTGTCGTGTACACTGCCGAGGGACGTACGGCACGATCCATAGATGCATCTATACTGCCGAGGCATTCGGCCCGTTCCACCAGAAAGGGGGACATTTTCTTATGTACCTCCGGGGTGAGAATATATTTTTANACCCGTTCCACAAGAAAGGAGGACATTTTCTTATGTACCTCCGGGGTGAGAATATATTTTTATTTATTAGGATTTACACACCAGGATGAACAGTTGATAGCAACAGTTAAATATTTTAAACAAGAATTCAAATATGTGAAATTTAAGTCTCTTATTATTTCCTCTAACAATTTACAACACAATTCAATTAATTCAATTAACTAAAATATGCAATTATCACAAATTGATTCATGATTTGAGTCCTAGGCTACCCGGACTTAACAATATTAGTTGCTATGCACGAACTCTCGTCATCTCGTGCGTACGTAACCCCTACAATTAGTAACAATTGTTAATTTAAATCACCTATGGGGTAAATTTCCTCTTACAAGGTTAGACAAGAGACTTACCTCAATTTGCTCCAATTTAATCCAATAATAGGCCTTTTTTCCTCTTTTCGGATGATAAATCTTTGTCAGAACATGAAGATTATCCAACTCGGAATGGATCTAATCTAGCCAAAATAAATTTGATAAAACCACTAAAATTATAGGAATCAATTTTATAAGAAGATACTACATTTTTCAACAAAATCCGAAATTAACTCAAAAATCGTCTTTGGGGCCCACATATCGGAATCCGGTGAAAGTTATGAAATATGAACGCCCATTCACCACAAGTTTGCACATACCACAATTACTAAATTCTGATAATAATTCGGCCCTCAAATCCTCAAATCTATCCAAGAAGGTTTTCAAACTTTTCCAACTTAATTCACCGATTACATGATACAAACAGTGACGGATTCAGGTAATTTAACCAATATTGAGTTAGGAACACTTACCGCATTGTTTTCTCTGAAAATCTCTCAAACATCGCCTCAATCCGAGCTCCAAATCGTTGAAAATGGTCCCATTTTCTGAACTTAAACATTCTGTCCAGTGGTTTCTTCTTCGCAAACGCGACCCTTGCCTCGCGTTCAAGAAGCACAAACAAAATGTGCTTCCCAATTTCCTCTTCGCGAATGCGAGGAACCTCCCGCGAACACGATGCATTGCCAAACTTGGCCTTCGCGAACGCGATCCCTCCTTCGCGAATGCGAAGCTTTAATGCCCAGTACCCCCGCCTGGCCTCGCCCTTCTACGCAAATGCGAATGCGAACGCCTTCACGTGTTCGCAATGAACACTGCCATTACCCTTTGCGAACGCGGTCCCTTCTCCGCGAACCCATAGTGAAAATTCTCGCCTGCCCTAGTTCCTCTTCGCGAATGCAAGACTTCCCTCGCGAACGCGAAGAAGGAAACCAGAGCTAGACACCAGAAATCCTTCAGTTGTTTCCCAAGTCTGAAAATGATTCGTTAACCTTTTGAAACTCACCCGTGGCCCTCGGGACCTCAACCAAATACACCAACAAGTCCTAAAACATCATACGGACTTAGTCAAAACCTTAAATCACATCAAATAATGCTAAATTCACAATTCACACCCCAATGCAAGCTTAATGAAACTTAAGATTTTCCAACTTCTACATTTGATGTCGAAACCTATCAAATCACGTCCGATTGACATCTGATTTTGCACACAAGTCATAATTGACATTTTGGACCTATTCCAACTTTCGGAATCGGAATTTGACTCTGATATCAAAAAGTCTACTTTCGGTTAAACTTCTAAAATTTTTCCAAATTTCCAAATTTTGCCAAATGACTCCAAAATGACTTACGGACCTCCAAATCCGCTTCTGGATGCGCTCCCAATACCTGAATCACCATACAGAGCTATTCCCAGACTCTGAATACCAAACGGACATCGATAACATTGAATTACACCTCAACCCAAATTTATGAAATCTTTCAAAATGCCAACTTCCACAATAGGCGTCGAAACTGTGATGACCCAAAATGTTATCTTTAAATTTAATAATTTATTCTGTATTCTAAGTCCTTGAAAAGTACTATTTATCATTCTTCGACTTACGTGCACAGTCCTTAAAATTTTTTGAAAAGTCTTTAAGTGAAAAATGGATTAAAATGTGAATTAGAGATTTAAAACTCAACCGAGTTGACTTTGGTTAATATTTTGGGCAAACAGACTCAGATCAGTATTTTGATAGTTCCGGTAGGTCCGTATCGTTATTTGGGACTTGGCCGTATTCCCGAAATCAAATTCTGAGGTCCCTAGCCCGAGATATGGAATTTTGATAAAAAATTAANGATTTGGGACTTGGCCGTATTCCCGAAATCAAATTCTGAGGTCCCTAGCCCGAGATATGGAATTTTGATGAAAAATTAAAAGTTTTAAAAGTTTAAGTTCAAATAGTGACTGGATGTCGAATTATGTGCAAACGACCCCGGAATAAAATTTTTATGCTTTCCAACAACTCTGTATGGTGATTTTGGACTTAGGAACATGATCAAAATTTTATTTGGATGTCCGTAGTGAAATTAGGCTAGAAATGGCTAAAATAGGAATTTAAGTTTGGAAGTTTGACCGGGGAGTTGACTTTTTGATATCGAGGTCGGAATCCAGTTCCAAAAATTTTCATAGCTTCGTTATGTCATTTATGACTTGTGTGCAAAATTTGAGGTCAACCGGACTTGATTTGATAGGTTTCGACATCGAATGTAGAAGTTGGAAATTCTTAAGTTTCATTAAGCTTGAATTGGGGTGTGATTTCTGATTTTAGCGTTGTTTGATGTCATTTGAGGTTTCAAATAAGTTCGTATGATGTTTTAGGACTTGTTGGTGTATTTGGTTGAGGTCCTGAGGGCCTCAGGTGAATTTCGGATGGTTAACATATCAAGAATTGAAGCTGGGAGACTGCTGAAGTGAGTTTGCTGATTTTTGGCTGATCTGGTTTTTTCCTTTATTTGTCAAAATCGAGGTCCATGACTTAGGTCCATGATCGAGGTCCATGATTGAGGTCCATGATCGAGGTCCATAATCGAAGGCAGCCTGGACAGATATGTAAATTTTAAAACAGGGGACTTCGTCCTATTTGCCATTTTTGACGAATTGGAGCTTGAGGAGAGGCGGTTTTGATAGATTTTCAAGGAAAAATATTGGGGTAAGTGATTCTAACTCAGATTTGTTCAATATACACGAATATATCATTATTTCCACCATTTAATTAGTGCTTTGAGATTGAAATTTTGAGAAACCTTTAGAAATCTCATAGAAATAAATTTTTGAGATTTCAGAGTCGGATTTGAGTGAAACTGGTATGGTTGGACTCGTAATTGAATGGGTTGTTGTACTTTGTGAATTTCGTCGGATTCCGAGATATGGGCCCCACAGGCAATTTTTGAGCTAATTTCGGATTTAATTGAAAAATATAGTATTTTCTTATGAAATTAATTCCTATAATTTTTGTTGATTGTATCGAATTAATTATGACTAGATTCGAGTCGATTGGAGTCGCAAAATCGAGGAAAAAGCATACTACTTAGTTAAATTGGAGCAAGTCGAGGTAAGTGACTTGTCTAACCTTGTGTGGGGGAAATCTCCCCTAGGATTGGTATTGATGTGATAATTATATTTGTTGAAAGACGTGTATACGAGGTGACGAGTGCGTACACGGGCTAAATATTAAATATTATGTTTTTAAATTGTGTAGATCATTGTTGCGCATTAATTAAATTATTTTTATCTTGTTATATTCTTCATCATTGATTTAATGTTAATATTTTAAATTGCTTGACCTTTTCCTGCTAATTGTTTTACCTATTTAGTTGAAACTTGGTTTCTTTTATTCTGTGTATTATTTGAAGGTTGATTTTCTTTAAATTTAATATTATTAACATGAAGTTTTTAACATTTTAAATTTGGTACTGAAGCAACGTATTAAAGATTTTAAAATATTATTTTGTTGAGCTATTTATTCCCGAATATTTTGTGAGATTTTTTATACTCATTGTGATGGAGCCGTGAGCTCTTTATTATGGAAAATTATTATTGTTGATTTATTTTGGCATGAGCCGTGAGCTCTTTATTACGGAAATATATTGTTATTGATTTATTTTGGCGAATTGAAATATTTGGGCACTTGAGGTGCAAATTGTAATATATTATGATATTAATACGTATGCGGTGATATAAGGTTTTGGGTGTTGAAACGCATGCGGTGAGATAAGGGTGGCTTGATACGCGTGGCTAGTAGGGGGAACTACTAGAAGTCATGCAGTGTGATAAGGATGGCTAAAACGCGGGATGCTATTTCGAAAAAAATATTTCCTTTAAAATAAATTATGAAGGCTCCCGCGGTGAGATAAGGAAATAAGATATTGTAAATTTATTTATGATTTTGGACTACGATACGGTACCTCGGGAGTGCCCTTGTTGATATTGATTTATGGCCGTAGTTGCCTTTGATTTTTGTTGTGATTTTTCTTAAAGTTGAAAAACACTTATGTGTTGTTCCACGAGGTATTAATTGCCATTATTTATGTGGCTTGATACGCGTGGCTAGTAGGGAGAACTACTAGAAGTCATGCGGTGTGATAAGGATGGCTAAAACGCGGGATGCTATTTCGGAAAAAATATTTTCTTTAAAATAAATTGTGAAGGCTCCCGCGGTGAGATAACGAAATAAGATATTGTAAATTTATTTATGATTTGGGACTACGATACGGTACCTCGGGAGTGCCCTTGTTGATATTGATTTATGGCCGTAGTTGCCTTTGATTTTTGTTGTGATTTTTCTTAAAGTTGAAAATAAATTATGTGTTGTTCCATGAGGTATTAATTGCCATTATTTATGTAATTAAATGGTGACATACTACTTGACTCATTTCCATTCTCATTTTATCTTATTATGTTGTTAAACATTTTACCATGCCATTATTTATTTTCCAGTAGGGCCTGACCTGACCTCGTCACTACTCTACCGATGTTAGGCTTGGCATTTGCTGGGTATCGCTGTGGTGTACTCATACTACGCTTTTGCACATATTGTTGTGTAGATCCAGGTACTCCTTACCAGCCCCGACTTCAGTGAGTTACCTGTGCACGGAGACTTCGAGGTATATCTGTCGGCGTCCGCAGACTCTGGAGTCCCCTTCTATCATTATTATGTTGCTTCCTTATTTTTCTTTAGACCTTGATATATAGAGACATTGAGGATAAAATTCTTAGAAGCTTGTGACTTATTTCTACCAGATTTTGGGAGTTGTAATTATGTAAAGTTTCAGATTTCTATTTTTCTTCCGCATTGATAGGCTTACCTAGTCTTAGAGACTAGGTGCCATCACGACATCCTACAGAGGGAATTTGGGGTCGTGACAAGTTGGTATCAGAGCTGTAGGTTCATAGGAGTTATGAGTCACAAGCAGGTTTAGTAGAGTCTTGCGGATCGGTACGGAAACGTCTGTACTTATCATCGGGAGGCTATGGAACCGTTAGGAAAATATTCACTTCTTTCATTCCTTATCGTGCGCATTTGTTGAATTCAATGTTCTATATCATTGTCTTTCTATTCTCTCACAGAAGGTGAGGACACTCATAACTGGATCGAATGATTAGACAACCGCGCCCCCTGTTGGAGCCGCAAGAGGCCGGGCTTAGGACAGAGGCCGAGGAAGATGACGTGGTGCAACCAGAGCTGCTGCACCAGAGCCACCAGTAGCTCCAGTAGGAGAGCAGGCACTTGAGACGCCTGTTACTACTCCTGCACTTCAGGAGACTTTTGCCCAGGTTTTGAGCATGTTTGGCACTCTAGCTCAGGCAGGGTTAATTCCACTTGCTCCTGCCACATCTCAGGCCGGGAGAGGAGCACAGACTCCCGCCGTCCGTACTCCAGAGCCACGGGACCAAGTTGACCATGCCCAGAGGTTATACCAGTGCAGCCAGTTGTCCCAATTCGGCTTGAGATTAGGACAACAGTCTTAGAGGGGGAGCAGCTCAGGCTCGAAAGGTACAAGAAGTGCCACCCTCCCACTTTCAGCGGTTTAGCTTCAGAGGATGCTCTGGGTTTTTTGGAGGAATGTCACTATATCCTTCGTACTATGGGTATTGTGGATTCCAGTGGGGTTTCTTTCACAGCATTCCAGTTTAGAGGAGCAGCCTACCAGTGGTGGCGGACATATGAGTTGGATAGTCCCGCTGAGGCATCTTCACTCACTTGGACTCAGTTTTCAGATATGTTCTTAAGGGAGTATGTATCTTAGAGTCTTAGAGATGCATGGTGCGCAGAGTTTGAGCAGCTGCGCCAGGGTTCTATGACCGTGTCAGAGTGTGCAGTCTGATTCAGTGAATTGGTGAGGCATGCACTAGCCTTAGTTGCTACTTTTCGAGAACGGGTTCGCAGATGTATTGAGGGTCTCCACCCTAATATCAGATACAGTATGGCCCGAGAGCTAGAGATGGACATCACTTACCAACATGTGGTGTAAATTTCTAGGAGATTGTAAGGTATGCAGATCCGGGATAGGGAAGAGAGGGAAGCTAAGAGACCCCGAGATTCTGGCACTTATAATACTTCTCGTGCCTCAGCTGCAACCCATCATGGTAGAGGTTATGTGAGTTGTCCTATTCATTCAGCACTTCCAGCTTCCAGTGGTGTTCCGGCTACTCCCAGACCTCGGGTTCCATATTATGCACAACCAGTGTCTATTGTACCTCCAATATGGGGTGCTTTCAGCGGGTAGTCTCGTCGATCAGGCTCAAGCTAGTCCCAGCAGCCACATCCTCCGAGAGCTTGTTTTGAGTGTGGTGACACTTGTCTTATCATGAGAGATTGCCCCAGATTTAGGAGGGGAGCACCTCCACAGATTTCTCATGCCCTACCTATTCCACATGGCCCTCAGGCTTCTCAGGCCATGATTACTGCACCAGTTGCCACTCCACCTGCATAGCCTGCCAGAGGTGGAGGTCGCCTTAGAGGGGGAGGCCAGGCCCGATATTATGCCCTTTCTCCTAGGATAGAGGCCGTTGTATCCGATTCTGTTATCACATGTATTATTCCTGTCTGTCATAGAGATGCATCAGTCTTATTTGATCCAGGCGCCACTTATTCTTATGTGTCATCTTATTTTGCCCCGTATTTGGGCGTATCACATGATTCCTTGAGTTCTTTTGTTTATGTATCTACACCCGTGGGTGAATCTATTATTGTGGACCATGTGTACCGGTCGTGTTTAATTGTTATCAGTGGTTTTGAGACTAGGGCTGATTTATTATTGCTTAGTATGGTGGATTTCGACATTATTTTGGGCATAGACTTGTTGTCGCCCTATCATGCTATTCTTAATTGTTACGCCAAGACGGTGATGTTGGCTATGCCAGGTCTACCGCGGCTAGAGTGGAGAGGTACCTCGGATCATGTTCCTAGCAAGGTCGTTTCATTTCTTAAAGCTAAATGAATGGTTGAGAAGGGGTGTGATGCGTATCTGGCCTATGTGAGAGATGTTAGTATTGATACTCCTACTGTGGAGTCAGTTCCTGTAGTAAGGGATTTTCCTGATGTATTTCCAGCAGATCTTTCAGGTATGCCACCCAACAGAGATATTGACTTTGGCATTGATTTATTATCGGGCACTTAGCCCATTTCTATTCTACCATATCGTATGGCCCCAGCAGAGTTGAAAGAATTAAAAGAATAGTTACATGCGTTGCTTGATAAGGGTTTCATTCGGCCCAGTGTATCGCCTTGGGGTGCTCTTGTCTTATTTGTGAAGAAGAAGGATGGTTCTATGCAGATGTGTAATGATTACCGATAGCTGAACAAAGTTACAGTGAAGAACAGGTAACCATTGCCACGTATTTATGACCTATTTGATCAGCTTCAGGGTGCCTGATAAGTAGGGATTTTAACTTATTAGTTGCTCTCTTTTACTTGTGTTTTAGACAAAAAATGCTTGAAGGTATTCCCAGAAACTAATGAAATATGCTTGCTTGCAAGGATTGTTCAAAATGAGCCAAAGGAGTCATAATCAACTCATAAAGGAGTCAACACTTGAACAAAAACCAAGACTGGGCCAAACGATGTGAAACGCGGACTGCACAAATATTGTGCGGCCGCGAAAGCTACAACGCAGTCCCGTAAGCTACAGTGCCGTCACGAAAGCTACAACGTGATCACGAACACTATTTCGAGGTTCGCAAAAGGAAGATTCAGAAAGATGGATTTTTGGGCTAAAACATGAACGCGGACCGCGCCAAAAAGGTGCGGCCGCGAAAGTACATGCGCGGCCGCGATTGGAATTAGGTGAACCGCGGTTGCTGAGGTTCTGAGAGTTTACATTTTAAGCAAAAACAAGAAGTGCGATTCGCGACAAGATTATGCGGCTAAAAAATCTCCTATGCGGCCGTGATGGAAATTACGTGGTATGAGAAACCATGCTCAACCCAAATTCAGAAGTGAAGAACGCGGACCGCGATTAGAATTACGCGGCCGCTAAAGCAAGAGTGTGGCCACGGTCAAAATTACGCGGCCGCGTAACCTTCGCAGGGGTATTTTTGTCCGAAAATGTTAGCTTGGTATAAATAGAACTTTTTATCATTTTTAGGTAAGGGGATGTTTTGTACGAGCACCTGATACAACTGACGTTTCTATTTTGGAACTTTTGTATTAGATTCACTTCTTAATATTAGATTTTCCTTCCATAAATTTATATTATGGATTTTATCTTCATTTCATATTTAATTTCTGTTATTTTCATGAATAGCTAAACCCATAGCTAGGGTTGTGACCCAACTCTAGTGTGGGTATTTAATGGGTATTTGATTTTAGGGCTTGAATGTGAATGGGTTAGTGATATTTAGCCTAGTTCTTGCTAGAACTCAAGAGTTAATGGTTGCAAACATTGATTCATGCCTTTATGACTTGGTTTCTACTTGAGAAAGAGGGACCAAGTCTAGGAAAACTAGGCTAACAAGGAATTGGGGTGAACTCAAGAAATGGATAGCCCAAAGTAAAGGTTTAAACCTAGAGATAGTATTACCCAACTTGAGCTAATATCACTTGATTTGGATGAATACCCATTTGGACTTGAGGAAGCCAAATTGGGAAACATCACTCAAACTACCGAGAGGTTAGAGTGAGTACCCGGGTGTGATAGCTATATTACAATCCCAACTAAATCAAGCTTGCCCTAGATTTTGCTACCCGTTAGATATCTACCTAGGTAGAAGTCACTATCCTAGTCTCTTTAAACATTTGAAAAACAACAACAAAAAAAATATTATTCTTAGTTTCAATTGTTGCAATCTTTAGAGTAAAGTTAGAAGTAAAAATCAAACACAAATTTGTAGAAGTGTAATTAGATTCAGACCCCACATCTATCTTAGATATAAACCTAATCCCATATTCTAACTCCTTGTGGATTCGATCCCGACCTTTGTTGGGTTTATTATTGCATCGACCGCCTCGCTACTTAATTGTGGTGTGAGTTTCGGCGCGATCAATTTTTGGTGCCGTTGCCTGGGAGTTAAATGGATTTAGCTATATATCTAGGTATTTATGTGTTTTGTCTTTCTTTCCTTCCTCGTCACTAATTTTTGTTTCTGAATCGCTTTTAGGTATGAAATGGCCCTTAACAACGAGCCCCTCAGAAATTTACCATTGGGGGAAGAGGTAGATGATGATCAAGTGGATGAGGTTCATCCTGAGCCTCAAGAAAATAGGCGAGGCTGACCGCCTGTTCCAACAAGTGCAGCGCACCGGGTGTTGTCGAATGAGGCTATGCAAGTGCAATAGTTTCACCCCGGATTAGGGCGGGCAACTTCCAAATTACCAACGTGATGCTTGCACTGCTTGAGAAGCGAGATTTCTTCACCGTAGCTACATACCAAAATGCCTACAAGAATCTCAAGGGTTTCATCGATACTTGTTGGG
The DNA here is from genome assembly GCA_000715115.1 of Nicotiana otophora. Lineage (NCBI taxonomy): Eukaryota > Viridiplantae > Streptophyta > Magnoliopsida > Solanales > Solanaceae > Nicotiana > Nicotiana otophora. The sequence goes on from AWOL01S0021134.1 coordinate 158,734, forward strand.
GTAGCAAGCAAACAAATGTCACCGAGGATGCACTGCAGTTAAGGTTGTTTCCCTTTTCTCTATAGGGAAAGGCTTTGGACTGGTTAGAGAGATTGCCCAATCATTCCATCCACACTTGGGATGAATTGGCCGAGAAGTTCATTGCCAAATTTTTCTCTCCAGGGCATATGGATACACTAAGGGATGAAATTTTAGCTTTCAAACAAGAGCCCAATGAGCCATTGCACGAGATTTGGGAAAGATATCGCACCCTGTTCAAAGAATGCCCGAACAATGATATGAATGAGGCCATGATCCAACAAACCTTCTATAGGGGGATCAACACAAAACATCAGTATGTGGTAAATCAACTCGTTGGGGGTAACTTCATGAACACGCCTTATCCTGAAGCTTGTGAAATCTTAGATGAGATGGATGACACCTCTTCGGCATGACAAAGTAGAGCCAATGTTCCTCAAGGTGACCCAAATGTTATTTACCTACACAAGGAGCTACATGATCATGGGCAAGCTATTGCGGAGTTGACAACCACCATGAACCAATTGGCCAAGGATCAGCTTCAACAGGTTCAAGAGTCGAAACAGGTGAATGCTATAGAAGGGGTGAACATAATGGTGAACAAGCGACGACAACGAGGTAAACAAGTACAAAATCATCCGGAACAATTTGAGCAAAGTAATAGTGGGTATAATCAAGATGATTCATATGATGAGCAAGATGAAGAGGTTCAATATGTCAACAATTATCAAGGTCAAAGAAGCAATGCTCCAAATCAACAACAGTGGAGATCACAAGAGGAATTGGAATAGTGGCAACAATAAAAATCCTAACAATTGGGGGAACAACAATCAAAATTGGGGGAATCAAGGAAATAACCAAGGCAATTGGGGTGGCAACAATAATAGTAATTGGGGAGGCAATGGAAACCAAGGGGGTTGGAACAACAATAATCAAGGGAACCGGGGGTCGGGCTTTCAAAGGCCCCCGATGTATCAACAACCCAACAACCCGCCTCCATATTCATCACAAGGGCAAAGTTCTTCCAGTAATGAGATAGGACGGATAGAAAGTATGTTAAAGCAAATGATGGAAAGAAACACCGAATCTGATGCCCAAATATCCTCCCACAACACTTATATCCGCAACATGGAAGTCCAAATGGGTCAAATTTCTCAAGCCTTGAATACTCACCCTAAGGGGGCACTACCAAGTGATACGGTAGTAAACCCGAAGGGTGGAAACAATACGGGCCATGCTATGGGGGTGACTACAAGAAGTGGTAGAGGTGGAGTTGCTAGTACCTCAAATCCAAGAAACATCGTGAAGGATGATGTGGTTGTGCAAGAAGATGATGAGCCAAGAAATGATGAGAATGTGAACGATGAAGCGAGGATAGACATTGATGAAAACGTGGAGGAGACACAAGATGATGTGAACCCATCTAGGGAACATGTGATAGACATACCAGATCCGGTAGTGCCTAAAGCTAAGGATCCTTTGCCAAGACCTCCTCCACCATATCCTCAAAGGCTCGCAAAGCAAAACAATGAGAACCAATTCAAGAAATTCATTGATATTATGAAAAGTTTATCCATAAATGTGCCTACGGTTGAAGCTCTAGAACAAATGCCGGGATATGCCAAGTTCATGAAGGACTTGGTAACAAAGAAGAGGTCAATGAACCGTGAGAAGATCAAAATGACACATCAAGTGAGTTCCATTGTTCATTCCATGGCTCAAAAGCTAGAAGATCTTGGTGCCTTTACAATTCCATGCACTATTGGTAGTGCCGATTTTGCCAAAGCCTTGTGTGATTTGGGAGAGAGCATTAATTTGATGTAATACTCTGTGTTCAATACATTGGGGAATGGGCAACCAAGACCCAATTCCATGATGCTGCAAATGACGGATCAGACAATAAAGAGGCCATTGAGGATAATTGATGATGTGCTAATTCGGATTGACAAGTTCATATTTCCCGTAGATTTTGTGATACTCGACTGTGAGGTTGACTATGAGGTGCCAATCATATTGGGGAGACCTTTCCTGGCTACAGGGAAGGCCTTAGTTGATGTGGAAGCTGGAGAACTCACCTTCCGGGTAGGCGATGAAAACGTTGTGTTCCACGTGTGCAAGTCAATGAGGCAGCCTAATAGCAACGAAGTATGTTCGTTTGTGGATCTTGTGACTGAGGTGATTGTTGATGACATAAGTGCTATGATTAATGTGGAAGACCATTTGGAAGTTGTGTTGTTGAATCATGATGAGGATGAAAGGAAGGCTTGGTAGAATGTGCAAATGCTTTGCAAGGAATGGGATCCTACACATATGGACCCCAAAAACTTTCCTTGGACCTTGAGAACCGGAAGACTCCACCAACAAAGCCATCAATCGAGGAGCCACCCACATTGGAGTTGAAGCCCTTTCCTTCACACCTCAGGTATGAGTTCTTAGGCCCTTGTTCCACATTACCTGTTATTCTTTCTTCGTGCTTAACTAATGTGCAGGTAGATTCCACCCTTGCGGTGCTTCAAATAAAGAAGAAGGCAATAGGTTGGACATTGGTGGATATTCGGGGTATAAGCCCCACCTTTTGCATGCACAAAATCATATTGGAGAAATATGCCAAACCCTCTATGGAAAATCAAAGGAGGTTGAACGAGGCCATGCAAGATGTAGTCAAGAAAGAGATCATCAAGTGGCTAGATGCAAGGGTTGTGTACCTTATTTCTGATAGTTCGTAGACTTCTCCGGTACAATGTGTCCCAAAGAAAGGGGGCATGACTGTGATCACAAATGATAGAAATGAATTGATCCCCACAAGAACTGTCACCGGTTGGAGGATATGCATGGATTATAAGAAGCTGAACAAAGTGACCCGGAAAGACCATTTTCCATTGCCATTTCTTGACCAAATGTTGGATAGACTTATCGGACGTGCGTATTATTGCTTTTTGGATGGGTATTCCGGAAATAACCAGATTCTCATTGCACCTAAAGACCAAGAGAAAACCACCTTCACTTGTCCGTATGGCACATTTGCGTTCTTAAGGATGGCGTTTGGTTTGTGTAATGCACCGGCTACTTTTCAGCGGTGTATGATGGCAATATTTACGGATATGGTGGAGGACTTCCTCGAGGTGTTCATGGATAATTTCAGTGTTGTGGGGGATTCCTTGGAAGAGTGCTTGGATAATCTTGATAAAGTGTTGGCCCGATGTGAAGAGACCAAATTAGTGCTTAATTGGGAGAAGTGCCACTTTATGGTCGGGGAGGGCATTGTCTTCAGCCATAATATCTCCAAGAACGGTATTGAAGTGGACAAAGCAAAAAATTGAAATGATATAAAAACTTCCTCCTACGACTTCTGTCAAGGGAGTGAGGAGATTTCTTGGTCACGTGGGGTTTTACCGTAGGTTCATCAAAGATTTCTCAAAAGTGGTGAACCCCTTGTGCAAGTTTTTGGAAACATATGCCAAGTTTGTGTTCAATGATGATTGCATGAAAGCTTTTGAGCTACTCAAGTATAGGTAGACTACCACTCCCATTATTACCACACCCAATTGGAGCTTACAATTTGAGCTCATGTGCGATGCTAGCGACATTGCGGTAGAAGCGGTATTGGGGCAAAGAATCAACAAGATATTTCATCTGGTCTATTATGCAAGCAAAATAATGAACGACGCCCAAGTAAACTATACGGTGACCGAGAAAGAGCTATTAGCCATTGTCTTTTCCATGGAAAAGTTATGCTCGTACCTTATGGGTACCAAAATGATTGTGCACACCGATCACGCGGCACTTTGTTATTTGATGAGTAAAATGGACTCTAAGGCTAGGTTGATGAGATGGGTTATTCTTCTACAAGAGTTTGACCTTGAAATCATAGACCAAAAAGGGAGTGAGAATCAAGTGGCGGACCACTTATCCCGCTTGGAATGGGAGGGGAGACCCCATGATGGCCTCGAGATTAATGATTCATTTCCGGATGAACAACTCCTCTCCGTGTCTTTGACTGGGATACCTTGGTTCGCCAATGTGGCTAACTTTCTTGTGACCGGTATTGTCTCGAATGAGCTCTCATCTAACCAAAGGAAGAAGCTAAAACGGGACTGCTTGGATTATTATTGGGACGAGCCATATCTTTTCAAAATTTGCAATGATGGTGTTATCCAGAGATGTGTTCCGGAAGAAGAGAAATTGAGTATTCTTGAAGCTTGCCACTCCTCGCCCTATGGTGGTCACCATGGTGGGGCGAGAACTGCTACAAAGGTCCTAAGTTGTGGATTCTATTGGCCTACCTCTTACAAAGGCGTTAGCAAGCTCGTTAGGCATTGTGATGAGTGCCAAAGAGCCGGTGGAATTTCCAAGAATAATGAAATGCCTCTCACCACCATCCTTGAGATTGATATTTTCGACGTGTGAGGTATCGACTTTATGGGACCATTTGCGAGTTCATGTGGGAATAAATATTCTTGTTGCTGTGGATTATGTTTCCAAATGGGTTGAAGCTGTGGCTTTGCCCAACAATGAGGCACGAAGTGTGGTGGCTTTCTTAAAGAAAAATATCTTCACAAGGTTCGGTACCCCACGGGCTATCATTAGTGATGGGGGTTCGCATTTTTGCAACAAAGCCTTCGACACTTTACTTTCAAAGTATGGTGTCAATCATAAGGTGTCAACCCTTTATCACCCCCAGGCAAGTGGGCAGGTTGAAGTCTCCAACGGGGAGAGAAAGAGCATTCTATCCAAGACTGTCAATACGAACCGGACGGATTGGTTAAGGAAACTTGACGATGCTTTATGGGCCTATAGAACAGCTTACAAGACTCCAATTGGTATGTCTCCGTACCGGTTGGTATTTGGGAAAGCATGTCAACTTCTGGTTGAATTAGAGCACAAGGCAATGTGGGAGCTAAAGAAATTGAACCTTGAATGGGATCTAGCTGCAAATCTCCGGGTAGAGCAACTAAATGAACTTGATGAGTTCCGGTTCCATGCTTATTCCAGCTCGTCCTTGTATAAGGACAAGATGAAATACTTATATGATAAGTATATCCAGAACAAAGAAATCAAGGAAGGTGACTTGGTTCTTCTATTCAACTCTCGGTTATGGATGTTTCCGGGAACGCTCAAGTCGAAGTGGAGTGGTCCTTTCGAAGTGGCACATGTGACTCCTTTTGGTGCTCTAGATTTGAAAACCAAGAATGGTGAGATATTTAGAGTCAATGGGCACCGAGTGAAGCACTACCTTGGCAACATTAATGATAGCCACGTTGTGGCATTGATCCATTTCACATGATGATGATGATGATGACATACGTCGTGCCGCGACGTTAAATCAGGCGCTTCTTGGGAGGCACCCCATGTGTTTTTCTTTGTTTTGATTTTCTTCTTCGATTAGACATTGTTTTGAACTAATTGGTTGAGAAGTGTATGTAGGAATTGGTTGTCCAGTGCAGGAAATTGACAAGAAAGTTTTTTGGCTAAGTGGCAAACTTTCGCGGACAGCGCTCAAAATTTTGCGGACCGTATGAGCACTTCGCGGTCGCGTAGCTGAAATGGGCAAAATACCAACGCTCTGAAGTTGGCCTGTAAAAATTCCTTTAGAGTTCGTGGCCGCATTCAAATTTTTACTGTCCGTATAAATTGTGCGGTCGCGACCAATTTTTCGCGGACCGCGCCTGTGCATCTGAGGCAGATCTACAGAAAGGTAAAAAGTGCGGACCACGACAAAACTTTGCGGCTGCACTCAGGTAAGGAGGTGGGGTCACTGGGTTCTGAGTATAAATAGGAGCTCTTGAAACTATTCACACTTTACGAACCCTAACCTCTCAAACTCATCTAGAGCATTATGCATCCCTACTTGGTTTGAAATTCATCCTATTCTTATCAATTGTCAATTCCCTACCACATTTTACATCTAGTATGTTCATTTTAATAATTTGATTTTATCTTTTTCTTTTCTTTTCTATTTGTTTTAATTTTTCTTTTTAGATAGGGTTAGAATCATGCCAAAATGTCAAATTAATGCTAAATATTTGATTAACAACATATGGGTATTGTTTGTATGCATAATGTGGGTTGGGGTTAGTAACTTTGCATGCTTAAATTGCTACAATTCTTGGGTAATTAGTGAAAACCTTAGTTTTAATTATTCATCAGTGCCGATTTATTTTGAATTTCACGTCCGCGGTCATAATTTCATGGACCGCGATAGGGTATGCAGCCGCATCTAAAAGTACGTGGTCTGCAATACCCTAGCTTCAAGGCACTGATGATTGTTTAGAATTCGCAGTCGCGGTCACTTTGGTGTTGTCCGCGATTGGTCTTTCGCGGCCGCACCCAATTTCTCATGGCTCGCTCGTTTGAACTTCAGAGACTCTATTATTTGCCTTCGTGGTCACGTTCATTTTTATGCGATCTGCGATTGGTCTTTCGCGGCCACTCTCATTTTTGTGCGGTCCGCGATTGATCAAGTTCATAGAGCTAGTAGTCTGAGCTTGGCCTCTTCGCGACCGCGTTCACTTTTACGCGATCCGTGATGGGCATTTTGCAGCCGCACTCATTTTTGTGCGGTCCGCGATGCCCTATTCTGAGAAGCATTATTTTTCATTACATCTGTACTGCTTTAACACATGATTGAACCCCAATTCTAACTGTCTTTCACTACTTGTGTGTTGCAGAAAATGGTGTGTTCTTGTGGGAGAGGAGACACTTAAAAGGGGATGGCAGAATCCTCTCGAGGACGGGGTAAAGGAAAGAAAACCTTACCCTTAGCAGCAAAACGGGTAGTAGGCAAAAATACTACCCTCGTTAGACCTCCTGCCGACTCCTTGGACACAAGTGAATACCTCCCATCCCGAGAGACTTCCGAGGAGGAATCTCAACAATAACAACCGGAGGCTCAATCAAAACCATTTCGATTGGTCAACGAACCTACCTCTTCTTCTGGGTCGCCTGATGGCTCAGAGGGAGGTAGTGAGGCATCGGAGCCACCTTCCACACTTGCTAGAACACCTGCCTCAACAACTGTCCCAATAACTATTGATGCTGATGACGAGTTCCCGGATGACGGGAGAGGGGGTGATACTAACGTGGGAGGTTTGGCCAGGTCAAGGAAGCCCGAGGTGTAGGCGGATCGATTCGAGAGTGAGAAATCCTATGAAAAATTCCGAGAATGGTGGCCGCAAAGGTCGTTCACACTTGAGCGACAGTTCATAACAAGAGACCTTCTTCCCCACAATCCAAATGTCCTAAAACAATTTGAGGAAGGTCCTTCAGCTGCCATGCACTGCAAATTTCACAGACACTATCTAGCCTCAACAACTGGATGCAGGTAGCTACCACAAAGCTGACTGTGATATCTAGTACAATAGTAGCACAGTCAGCCCTAGCACAGCTTCAGGTACCTCCATCAGTGGAGTATTCGTTGAATGAGCTTCTGGGCAACCAGAAGAAGCTCCTGGACAACTAGAAGAAGATCCTAGAGACTTTGGGTGTACATGGTAAGGTTATCAAGGATCTGGGCAAGCAAGTGAAGAAGATGAGGAAGCCTCATGCCTCAAAGGAGTCAGTGGAGATTCTGAAAAGGGAGTTAGAGAAGATTGCCACTGCTGGAGATATCCCACTGGACCTGCTCATGGAGGAGACATCCCCAGCAGCACAGGCAGCAGAGCATGAGGCATCAGATGCAGCAGCTGGCCAGACTGAGGAGTCGGCTACCATGACATACACTGTTGCAGAGCTGATCAGATGCTCAGCAACCCCGTAGTCCCCCAGTCATAGGATGTGGAGATCCAGTTAGAGGATACAGTGGGTGCTGAGGACCCGATGCAGATAGAGACCACATAGGGAGTTTTCTCTACTCTCTACCCCTTTTGCTTTTCTTATTTATTATGAGTATTGAGGACAATGCTATTTTCTTCTTTGGGGGGTGGTCCATTTTGATTTGATTTGTGATGATATTTGGTATGTAATAACTATGATACTAGTTTTCTTTATCTTTATTTACCGTCATTTTCACTTTTGATATGTATATAATTTTACCATTCGATGTATATATTTGTTTACTCCATTTTGTACATATTCAGTTTACTTTTCGTAGTTTACTTCATAACTTCTTTCGTTATTTTTCCTTAATAGCTTAGCTTCTTATTTACTCTAGTAGCTTTTTTTTTACATTTTGTGCGAACAATAAACCTTTGGTTTTATTAATGCCACGGTTCTTTCCAAAGGTGGATGTTATGTAAACCGGGTGGCTCTTCCCAACGATGGATGGCATGACAACCTTCTTAAGGGACCGAGTCTGTTTCTTTTTGTTTTGTTGTGTATATAGTAGTAATGAATAAAAGTATCTCAAGAAGTTTTCACTCGGTACTAACACACTTACCTTCGACCTTATGGTTAGAAACAAGTTGATTGGCAAAGAATAGCTCTAGTTGTGACCTTTAGACTCTTGTGTTGACTAAAACAATCATCGAGTGGTTTATTTGAGCCAATTGTAATTTTTAATCTTAGCTAGGGTTGTTGTGGGCCCTCGACTCTGTTCTTTTTAACAGTCCAGTAGCTTGAGAGGTAAGGTATTGAATTGTAAGTCCAAGTTTCGTGCCAATAAGTCTAGAACTTGCCCTGAATGTTTGTCTAGGCGAAATTCTAAGTGTAGCTCGACTTGAGAAATGATTGTAGGCTCCCCTTGATCCAATTTGAAACTTGAAAGCTTCAGTAGACTACCAATGTGATATCCCTAGTCAACCCCTTTGAGACAAAGCCCTTTTTCATTCAATAGCCATGTTATAAGCCTTTATCCGTTTTATAATAACCCTCTCTTGGCACCCGATCTTTCCCTAACATTATTGATACAATTGGCAAAAGCATAAGTTTGGAGGAAAGATGAGGAATGTGAAAGTAATAAAAGGTACAAAGAAAAGAAAAAGAAGAAAGGCCAAAAAGAAACATGTCAAAAATAAAGTAGAAAGTTGAAGGGATTCAAAAGCAATGATGAAAGGCATGGAGTGATTAAAAAAGGAGAAAAATGGTTGTCATGAGCAAGAAAGAGTGACATTACGTCTCTCTAGTTCCCCTAAGGAAGAAGAAAATGACTCAAAGAGTCAAGAAAGTATGAACCAAAAAGAGTAAATGGAGTGCTTAAGGAAAGATGAAACCATCATATGTCGATAAGTCCTACCTTGATCCAAAAGCCTTCATTACATTCTCGCAAAAGCCATGTATGATTTCAAGTTGAGTGAGCTTACATTAGTGGTGATTTACATAAGGGGCAAGCTTATGGCACTTGGAGCCGGACTCGTGACATTCCTTTAAGAGAGATACACAATCCTTGTTTTGAGTGATACATTCTAAAGTGAGATTTTCTCATGGAGAGTAGAGGAGGAGGAGTTTGGGTTCCATAATGACCTGCGTGATAGAACGAGCTCCCTTGGTGACTTAAGTCAACTCTTGATGCTCTAGTGTCACATTAGAACTGTGGTACTCAAAAGGTCAAAACATGGTGATGTTGATAATTCATTTGTGTTGAGATGCATGATCGATTCACCTTAGGCCAGCTGAAATATCCTTTTTTCTAGTGGAGGTGGGAACTACCTTATTTGCTTGAGGACAAACAAAATCTTAAGTTTGGGGGAGTTGATAAGTAGGGATTTTAACCTATTAGTTGCTCTCTTTTACTTGTGTTTTAGACCAAAAATGCTTGAAGGTATTTCCGGAAACTAATGAAATATGCTTGCTTGCAGGGATTGTTCAAAATGAGCCAAAGGAGTCATAATCAAACCATAAAGGAGTCAAAACATGAACAAAAACCAAGACTAGGCCAAAAGAGGTTAAACGCGGACCGTACAAATATTGTGCGGCCGCGAAAGCTACAACGGGGGCGCTAACACTATTTTGAGGTCCGCAAAAGGAAGATTCAGAGTGATGGATTTTTGGGCTAACACATGAACGCGGACCGCATCAGAAAGGTGTGGCCGCGAAAGTACCTGCGCGGCCGCGATTGGAATTATGCGGACCGCGGTTGCTGAGGTTCAGAGAGTTTACATTTTAAGCAAAAAATAAGAAGTGTGGTCCGCATCAAGATTATGCAGCCGCGGAAGTCTCCTACGCGACCGCGATGGAAATTACGCGGTCCGCAAAACCATGCTCAACCCAAATCCAGAAGTGAAGAACGCAGACGCGATAAGAATTACGCGGCCGCTAAAGCAAGAGTGCGGCCGTGTAACCTCCGCAGGGGTATTTTTGTCCAAAAATGTTAGCTTGGTATAAATAGAACTTTTTGTCATTTTTAGGTGAGGGGATGTTTTGTACGAGCACATGATACAGCTGAAGTTTCTATTTTTGGAACTTTTGTATTAGATTCACTTCTTAACATTAGATTTTCCTTCCATAAATTAATATTATGGATTTTATCTTCATTTTCATCTTTAATTTTTGTTATTTCCATGAGTAGATAAACCCATAGCTAGGGTTGTGACCCAACTCTAGTGTGGGTATTTAATGGGTATTTGATTTTAGGGCTTGAATAAGAATGGGTTAGTGATATTTAGCCTAGTTCTTTCTAGAACTCAAGAGTTAATGGTTGCAAACATTGATTCATGCCTTTATGACTTGGTCTCTACTTCAAAAAGAGGGACCAAGTCTAGGAAAACTAGGCTAACAAGGAATTGGGGTGAACTCAAGAAATTGATAGCCCCAAGTAAAGGGTTAAACCTAGATATAGTGTTACCCAACTTGAGCTAATATCACTTGATTTGCATGAATACCCATTTGGATTTGAGGAAGCCAAATTGGGCAAAATCACTCAAACTACTGAGAGATATAGAGTGGGTACCCAGGTGTGATAGCTATATTACAATCCTAACTAAATCAAGCTTGCCCTGGATTTTGCTACCCTTTAGATATCCACCTAGGTAGAAGTCACTATCATAGTCTTTTTAAACATTTGAAAAACAACAAAAACAAAAATATTATTCTTAATTTCAATTGTTGCAATCTTTAGATTAAAGTTAGAAGTAGAAATCAAACCCAAATTTGTGGAAGTGTAATTAGATTCAAACTCTGCATCTAGCTTAGATATAAACCTAATCCCATATTCTAACTCTTTGTGGATTCGATCCCGACCTTTGTTGGGTTTATTATTGCATCGACTGCCTTGCTACTAAACTGTGGTGTGAGTTTGGGCGCGATCAGTTCCAGGGTATTCTCTAAGATCGACTTGCGTTCAGGCTATCATCAGTTGAAGATTCAGGAGCCACATATCCCAAAGACTGATTTCAGGACTCGGTACAATCATTACGAGTTCCTTCTGATGTCTTTTGGGATGACCAACGCCCCAGCAGTATTTATGTACTTAATAAATAGTGTATTTCAGCCCTATCTTGATTCTTTCATCATTGTATTTATTGACGACATTTCGGTATATTCTCGTAGCCGGGAAGATCATGAACAACACCTGAGGACTATGCTTCAGATTTTGAGAGAAAGGAATTTATATGCAAAAATTTCAAAGTGTGAATTCCGGCTTGATTCAGTGGGATTTTTGGGTCATTTAGTTTCATGTGAGGGAATCAAGGTAGATCTGAAGAAGATTGAAGTAGTGCAGAGTTGGTCCATACCATCCTCGGTTACGAAAATCCAAAGTTTTCTTGGTTTGGCAGGGTATTATCGCCGATTTATAAAGGGTTTCTCTTCTATTGCTGCATCTATGACCAAATTGACCCAGAAGAGTGCTCTGTTCAGGTGGAACGAGGAATGTGAGGAGAGCTTCCAAAAGCTCAAGACAACTTTGACTATAACCCCAGTATTGGTATTACCTGCAGGTTCAGGGTCTTATATTGTGTATTGTGACGCGTCGCGTATAGGTCTTGGTGCAGTGTTGATGCAAGACAGTAGGGTGATAGCTTAAGTGTCCAGACAGTTAAAGGTGCATGAGAAGAAGTGTCATGTACATGACCTTGAGTTATCAGCTATTGTTAATGCCTTGAAGATTTGGCGGCATTATTTATGCGGTGTCCATTGTGAGGTCTACACCGATCACCGGAGTCTACAGCATCTGTTTAAACAGAAGGATCTTAATTTGCGGCAGTGAAGATGGTTGGAGTTGCTCAAGGGTTATGATATCACCATTCTCTATCATCCTGGGAAGGCCAATGTAGTGGCTGATGCCTTGAATCATAAGGCAGAGAGTTTGGGAAGCTTAGCATATTTACCGGTAGTAGAGAGGCTTTTAGCCTTGGATGTTCAGGCCTTGGCCAATCAGTTTGTTAGACTAGATGTTTTCGAGCCGAGCCGAGTTTTGGCTTGTGTGGTTTCTCAGTCTTCTCTTTATGATCGTATCAGGGAACGTTAGTATGATGACCCACATCTGCTTGTCCTTAAGGACAAAGTTCAACACAGTGATGCCAAGGAAGTTGCAATTGGAGACGACAATGTATTACGGATGCAGGACGGGCTATGTGTACCCAATGTATATGGCTTGGGTGAGTTGATTCTCCAGGAGGCTCATATTTTGCGGTACTCCATTCATCCGGGTGCTGGAAAGATGTATCAGGACTTGAGACAACACTATTGGTAGAGGCGGATGAAGAAAGACATGGTGGAGTAGGTAGCTCGGTGTCTAAATTGTCAACAGGTGAAATATAAGCATCAACGACCGGGTGGATTGCTTCAGAAGTTAGAGATTTCATAATGGAAATGGGAGAGGATCACTATGGATTTTGTTGTTGGGCTCCCAGGGACTCAGAGGAAGTTCGATACAGGTTGGGTAATTGTGGATAGATTGACCAAGTCAGCTCATTTCATTAATGTGATGACTACCTACTCTTCCGAGCAATTGGCTCGAATTTATATTTGCGAGATTGTTAGACTTCACGGCGTACCGGTATCTATCATCTCTGACGGAGGTACGCAGTTTACATCATGGTTATGGAGGGCAGTACAATGTGAGTTGGGTACTCGGGTAGAGTTAAGTACAACATTTCACCCTCAGACGGACAGGCAGTCCAAATGCACTATTCAGATACTCGAGGATATGTTTCGTGCGTGTGTGATAGATTTTGGGGGTGCTTGGGATCAATTCTTACCACCTGCGGAGTTTTCTTACAACAACAGTTACCAGTCAAGCATTCAGATGGCTCTATATGAGGCCTTGTATGGTAGGCGGTGTCGGTCTCCAGTGGGTTGGTTTGAACCGGGCGAGGCTAGACTATTGGGTACAGACTTGGTTCAGGATGCCTTGGAAAAGGTTAAATTGATTCATAATCGACTTCGTACAGCCCAATCTAGACATAAGAGTTATGCGGATTGGAAGGTTCGTGATGTTGCATTCATGGTTGGTGAGCAGGGTTTGCTCCGGGTTTCGCCTATGAAGGGTGTGATGAGGTTCGGGAAGAAGGGCAAGTTGAGCCTTAGGTATATTGGGCCTTTTGAGATTCTTGAGAGAGTTGGAGAGGTGGCTTACAGACTTGCACTACCACCTGGTCTCTCTGCAGTTCATCCAGTATTCCATATTTATATGCTTCAGAAATATCACGGCGATCCGTCTCATGTGTTAAACTTCAGTTGGGCAAGGATCTATCTTATTTTGAGGAACCAGTGGCTATTTTAGATAGGAAGGTTCGAAAGCTGAGGTCAAAGAACATTGCTTCTGTGAAGGTTCAGTGGAGGGGTCATCCGATCGAGGAGGCGACTTGGGAGACCGAGCATGACATGCGCAGCTGTTATCCAAACTTATTCACCACTTGAGGTATAATTCTGACTCCGTTCGAGGACGAACATTTATTTTAGAGGTGGAGAATGTAATGAACCAAAATGTTATCTTTAAATTTAATAATTAATTCTGTGTTCTAAGACCTCGAAAAGCACTATTTATTATTCATCGACTTGCGTGCGTAGCCCATAAACTTTTCCGGTAAGTCTTTATGTGAAACATTGATTAAAATGTGAATTAGAGATTTAAAACTCAACTGAATTGACTTTGGTCAACATTTTGAGCAAACAGACTTGGTTTAGATTTTTGACAGTTTCAGTAGGTCTGTATCGTGATTTGGGACTTGGGCGTATTCCGGAATCTAATTTTAATGTCCCTAGCCCGAGATATGGAATTTTGATGAAAAATTAAAAGTTATAAAAGCTTAAGTTCAAATAGTGACCGGATGTCAAATTATGTGCAAACGACCCCGGAATAGAATTTTTATGATTTTCAACAGCACTGTATGGTGATTTTGGTCTTAGGAGCGTGATCAAAATTTTATTTGGAAGTCCGTAGTGAAATTAGGGTTGAAATGGCTAAAATAGGAATTTAAGTTTGGAAGTTTGACCGGGGAGTTGACTTTTTGATATCAGGGTCGGAATCTAGTTCCAAAAATTTTCATAGCTCTGTTATGTCATTTATGACTTGTGTGCAAAATTTGAGGTCAATCGGACTTGACTTGATAGGTTTCGACATCGAATATAGAAGTTGGAAATTCTTAAGTTTTATTAAGCTTGAATTGGGGTGTGATTTATGATTTTAGCGTTGTTTGATGTGATTTGAGGTTTCAAATATGTTCGTATGATGGTTTAGGACTTGTTGGTGTATTTGGTTGAGGTCCCTAGGGCCTCGTATGAGTTTCAGATGGTTAACAGATCAAGAATTGAAGCTGGGAGACTGCTGAAGTGAGTTTGCTGGTGTTTGGCTAATCTGGTTTTTTCCTTTATCTGTCAAAATCGAGGTCCATGATCGAAGGCAGCCTGGACAGATCTGTAAGTTATAAAACAGGGGACTTCGTCCCATTTGCCATTTTTGACAAATTGGAGCTTGAGCAGAGGCGATTTTGATAGATTTTCAAGGAAAAATATTGGGGTAAGTGATTCTAACTCAGATTTGGTCAATATACACGAATATATCATTGTTTTCACCATTTAATTAGTGCTTTGAGATTGAAATTTTGAGAAACTTTTACAAATCTCATAGAATTTGTTTTTGAGATTTCGGAGTCAGATTTGAATGAAACTGGTATGGTTGGACTCGTAATTGAATGAGTTGTCGGATTTTATGAATTTCTCCGGATTCCGAGACGTGGACCCACGGGCGATGTTTGAGCTAATTTCGAATTTTATTGAAAAATATAGTATTTTCTTATGAAATTGATTCCTATAATTTTTGTTGACTGTATCGAATTAATTAAGACTAGATTCGAGTCGATCGGAGTCGAAACATCGAGGAAAAAGCATACTACTTGGTTAAATTAGAGCAAGTCGAGGTAAGTGACTTATCTAACCTTGTGCGGGAGAAATCTCCCCTAGGATTGGTATTGATGTGCTAATTGTATGTGTTGAAAGACGTGTACATGAGGCGATGAGTGTGTACACGGGCTAAATATGAAAGATTATGTTTTTAAATTGTGTAGATCACTGTTGCGCATTAATTAAATTATTTTTATCTTGTTATATTCTTTATCATTGATTTAATGTTTATATTTTAAATTGCTTGACCTTTTCCTGCTAATTGTTTTACTTGTTTAGTTGAAACTTGGTTTCTTTTATTCTGTGTATTATTTGAAGGTTGATTTGCTTTAAATTAAATATTATTAACATGAAGTTTTTGACATTTTAAATTTGGTACTGAAGTAACGTATTAAATATTTTGAAATATTATTTTGTTGAGTTATTTATTCCCGAATATTTTGTGAGCTTTTTTGTACTTATTGTGATGTAGCCGTGAGCTCTTTATTGTGTAAAATTATTATTGTTGATTTATTTTGGCATGAGTTGTGAGCTCTTTATTATGAAAAAATATTGTTATTGATTTATTTTGGCAAATTGAAATATTTGGGCACTTGAGGTGCAAATTTTGATATATTGTGATATTGATACGCATGCGGTTATATAAAGTTTTGGGTGTTGAAACGCATGCGCTGAGATAAGGGTGGCTTGATACGCATGGCTAGTAGGGAAAACTATTAGAAGTCATGCGGTGTGATAAAGATGGCTAAAACGCGGGATGCTATTTCAAAAAGAATGTTTTCTTTAAAATAAATTGTGAAGGCTCCCGCGGTGAGATAAATAAATGAGATATTGTGAATTTATTTATGATTTGGGACAACGAGGCGGTACCTCGGGAGTGCCCTCGTTTATATTGATTCATGGACGTCGTTGCCTTTGATTTTTGTTGTGATTTTTCTTAAAGTTGAAAAGCAATTCTGTGTTGTTCCATGAGGTATTAATTGCCATTATTTGTGTAATTAAATGGTGACATACTACTTGACTCATTTTCATTGTCATTTTATCTTATTATAATGTTAAACATTTTACCATGCCATTATTTATTTTCCAGTAGGGCCTGACCTGACCTCGTCACTACTCTACCGAGGTTAGACTTGGCACTTACTAGGTACCGCAGTGATGTACTCATACTATGCTTCTGCATATCTTTTTATGCAGATCCAGGTACTCCTTACCAGCACCGACTTCAGTGAGTTACCTGTGCACGAAGACTTCGAGGTATATCTGCCAGCGTCCGCAGACTCCAGAGTCCCCTTCTATTATTATTATGTTGCTTCCTTATTTTTCTTTAGACCTTCATATATAGAGACATTGAGGATAAAATTCTTAGAAGATTGTGACTTATTTCTACCAGGTTTTGGGAGTTGTAATTATGTAAAGTTTCAGATTTTTATTTTTATTCTGCATTGATAGGCTTACCTAGTCTTAGAGACTAGGTGCCATCACGACATCCTACGGAGGGAATTTGGGGTCGTGACAGAAACGCTCCCGGGTCATCCAAAACTCGCTCCGGACATAAGCCCAAGTCTAAAATCATCATACGAATCTGTTGGAACTTTCAAAAAATCCCGATTCCAAAATCGTTTACTCAAAAGTCAACTTAAAGCTTCCAAATTTAGAATTTTCTTTCCAAATCAACGCTGAACCTCCCGAAATTACATTTTGACCATACGTGCAAGTCATAACACCTGAAATGAAGCTACTCAAGACCTCGAATCGCTGAATGACACGCCAGAACTCAAAACGACCGGCCAGGTCGTTACATTCTCTCCCACTTAAACATATGTTCGTCCTCAAACGTGCTAAGGATTGTTCTGGAGTTGTCCAAAATCACTATTTAACACCTTGTGCACCTACCCGTTCCACCACGACTCAGTTGAGCACATTAGCTTGAGCCAGACTGAAGATCCTTCACGCTAACTTAGCTAACAAGCTTCAGAACCAAATTCCAACATTCAGAATTCTCCATGATACTAGATTCTAATACACAAACACCGAACCAATCACAACGCACTGTACCAAAACATGATTATGCACTTGTGCTGAAATCACCTCATGCACCACATAAGTCGGTGGCCCAAAATAACATCCTCCTACCCCGACATTTTTAAATTTCATGAATCGGTAGTCCATAATACGCCCCATAATACATATAAGCCCTTCTCCAATACTCACAATACTGTCACGACAAAAGCGATGCGTAGAAACTCATAAACACTTGCAGAGTTATCAAATCATGGAGTTTCTATTCCTGACAAGGACCATTACCTCATTTTGAACTGAATAGTGATATTTATTCATTAATATACTTATATAAATCTGATTGCACTGATTTCGGGTCCAATAGTCTCGTCTCACCCAGTATAAGCTACACAGGCAATAAGTCGCCTCAAACACTGACCAAGATCTCGTATGACGCCAATAATGCGCCAGCAGACTACAAACTCGAATGTGATACATAAGGAAAAATGAACTCTGGAAAGAACTATTCAACTCGCGTAACAATTTAACAACTGAAAAGATGTCAAGCATCTTTCTCAGGAAATGCGGACAAAACACACAGGAATAGATATAGGGAACTATGCTCAATATCACGCTATTTCGGTGTGCAACCCAATTCACATATGATACCGTTGTGGCGTGCAACCCGATCCACGCTTAATGATCTAAGGAAAACACACATCGAACCATAATTCTTATACTCACTAATGTACGAATATCAACCATAAGCACGCCAGGTGCATAATGCAAATCCTGGGGAGACGGGTAGTGTCATACGCTATAAATCTTAAGCACAACTACGGTGCGATATATGAGCTGCATCTCGAGGGCCATCCTGCTCACATACTACCACCGCTGTGCGGGACCTCAATACATTGTACCGATAGTCAAGCTATCTCACAGCCCACACGACACTATAAAGTATCTCATAAAAATAGCTGGCGACGAAATTAACATTCCATGCCCGAATATTCTTACATAAGGAATGCTATGCCGAATGAACACACCCAGGCTGGTGTAGAGTACACCTCCACATTTGGACCCATCAACGGACCTCAAACTGATTCTGATCATACCACGCTTGGGTAAATAATCCCTCAAGGATCCACAATGACCCCTTTCCTGTGACACGCAAGAACAACCATCGAATTTGAAACAAACTTTCAAAATTCTCAACCAACTGAATAGAGCGCCCTTCAGGCATAATTTCTCAAATTAGCGATAGTACCACAATCTCAAACTTGGTTTTAATCTTTCAGATGACTATGTGTCACACTTACACCATATTCCCATGGGATATGCTCCCACGACCTCCCGCACCAGATAACAAGTCTGCACATCCATACCACCGGCCATACTAATGTTGTAAAGCGAATCAAGGATCCGAAAATCAATACACAAAGCCTCTTACACATAACACCAATCTCAGGTGATGCTGAAGACAATACCAACTTGCTTTAAACCCCTAAATCCTTTTCCGCTCGTCCGAGCTTGTGACGTTCTTATCAACGCCAACTGCAATCGTGACCCTCAACTTCTAATTTCCATACCATTCACCGCACTTATCATGTCGCTACGCAATAATACATATATTCACCATAACCCTTGAACTACTAGTAGAATCAAGCACTTTACTAGCTAGAAACCTTCCACTTATAATCATTTCAGAAGGGCCAATGCAACACGCCACCGAATTTCCCTAAATAGTAGAAAAAAGGCACAACCTCAAACCGTGATCTCAACCGTCATAACTCTTCCGGAATCCATTTACACAACAAAGCCATTTAAATCAACTACCTCCAAATAAATCAAATTACGGCAGACGTCAAGCCTCGCACATACCGCCACAACCACCTGTATAATTTAACACACTGAAGGAACTGATCATCGCCACCATCATTCCAATTCAACCATTGTTAGCGGACCCGTCTTTTCCCAATTTATTCTTAACTTTCCCTAGAAATAATAATAGCTCCTTCATTACATCACGAACCCAAATCCACACTCATCCCGAGTGACCTTATTTCACGAGACCACGCTGTCCCAAAACCCATGAACCATCTCATACCCTCCTGGTGCGCACATTTACATCTTCAACTGGTACACCCATTCTGATATTTCCTTTATAAATCCGAAGTTATTTTCTTCTATTTCTCCAATGCTACACCACAACCCGAAGATAACGCAGAACAGTCCAAGTCCCTTTTATAATCCGCTGCAAAAGCTCGATACTTAACCATACTACGGGCTCGAAATCCTTAGGCATCACACTTTAAATTTGTGAATCCACTAAGACCGTTATTGAGAGTCACTTACTCTAACTTGTTCCCAAACTTGATCAACTCCAAGGCCCTACTAGCACATGGACACTTTCTCAAGGAAACACCAGGCTATCTCACTTTCCCTGTACATTATATCTACACAAAGAATAAACTCTGAGTCTTCCCAAAGCCTGGACGTGAATCGATAAGGCCAAATATGGTACACATTCCCCAAATCCTTTGCTCAAATTACCACCAACGTTTGCTTTCCTTAGTCGGAATGACCCACCAATACACCGATAACTAGAAATCGCACAAGTTGACAACTACACAATCCAATCATAGATGGTGGGGATCTCCCACTTAGCTTGAAGCTACAATTACATAACTTTGGAACCCACCAAGATTCTTTCTTCATCGTTGACATGATCCTGCACACGCAACTCGCCAAATTTCTCGAAATCTTTCTATTAAACCTTTCATAAACTCTTTGAATTATTAGCCATATTTACATATCCGACCTCTTACTGGATAGCCAGTAGAATTCTTCGTAACACTTCGTCAACACCACGCAACCACTAACCTTCTCATAGGAGATATCCCACTTGTGGAAATTCCATGCCGACATCCTCCAACAATGCTGCACCGAGTACTATTACCACAAAACCAGTAAACCATCCTGAGCCCGTCCTCACCCCTAGATATACAAGTCCGTTCACTCTCCATTGGCCTTCCAAAATTGCGACACTACATTCCAACCCGAAGTTATGTTGCATTCCTCTTCATATCAAGCAAACTCCTTCCCGTCGTATCCAACCTCCCTCCGTATAGTAGTCAACATTCTAAATTAAGCTCGTAGAACTAGTCAATGTCCACCATGAATCCCAAATCGCCCTAATCTTTCCAAAAGGCGTGTAGCCATCCTACCACAGAACCCATATGCTACTCTGCCACTTTGGTCAAACCCTCTCCTTTTAGCAACTACTCGACTTCTGTTTCTCACACTTGGCCTTCTAGGAACTTAACCACCACAAGACAACTCCCACATATACTTCCTCATCCTCCGCTGCCCAGTTGTTTCCTTAAATCAAGATCCGTCTCTGTAGCACTTGAACCAATAGACCGCCACCATCTTTAAACCTCTCTGAAGATCATCTTTCTCAAGCCACCAACACTAGGAACACCGATTCGATCCTGAACCACTGCACACCGCTATGTCTGACAAACGCTTCCCCAGCACCATTTCACAATACCCTGCCCCAAAGGCGAATTGAAGAAAACCATACCACCGATGAACTTAACACATTCAATCACGAACGACGTCACCACATCACAGACGAAAATTTCCACCACGCTCGAAAATACTAAGTCTCGTTACCCCATCAACCCAAACCTGAACATTCTTAGTCTGATTGCCTTTCCTCCGCTGGAAATAAAATATTAAATCTCTGAATCATACACTGAGTATGACATACTTACAAGTCATTCACTGTCTCGATGCATAGACAAGCATCCTACCATTTCACGAACATTGTGTGATAGTAATGATAGAAATGCACGAATCGTTATAACAACCAATGCCAAATCTCAAAACCTTAGGTAATACTGATACTAAGGTGAAACAATATAACAGCCTTCCGCAAAGTGGTGACAATAGCTCGATCAATTACGCAGGATGAACATCCTGCACCACATCTGCAGTACCATTACACTTCCTTGATTCCCAATTTATAACAAGCGTTTCACGTCGCATAAGATGGAATAAGAAGGAAATGAAGGCACAAGACTCAAAGGAATCAAATCGTACGATGAGAAATCCAGAAGGGAAATGCTTCTAACAGTCTTGTAGCCTCTCGAAGATAAGTACAGACGTCTCCATACTGATCCGCAAAACTCTACTACACTTGCTCATGACTCGTGAGACCTAAGTGAACCTAGTGTTCTCATACCATGTTGTCACGACCCAAAAACTATTAAGGTCGTGATAGCGCCGAATACCACTGTCAGGCAAGCCAACAATAAATACTAAATTTGGTTCTTATTTTTA
Organism: Nicotiana otophora; assembly: GCA_000715115.1. NCBI lineage: Eukaryota > Viridiplantae > Streptophyta > Magnoliopsida > Solanales > Solanaceae > Nicotiana > Nicotiana otophora. The sequence goes on from AWOL01S0021134.1 coordinate 180,316, forward strand.
ATATTTTTGAAATCATATTTTCCTTCAAATTAAATAGTAAAGGATGAAATTTTCAGAGTAAATAATAATATTTTTATAAATTTCAATACTAAACACCCATAGTAAATTCCAAAACCCGGTGTCACAAGTGTATGAGCATTAACTAGGATTATAAAATAAAATACAGCAACTGTCTGGAATACAAATTAGACAGGGAAAAGATAAATAGCTCTGAAGGAGACTCTGTTGGCTGCTGATCGAAATATAGAATGCAGCTCACATAAGTCTCCTTATTAACCACACCTCTGTGCCTACGAGGCCACTAGACATATATGTACCTGCATAAAAATGTGCAGCAAGTGTAGTATGAGTACGTGAACAACGTGTACCCAGTAAGTATCAAGCCTAATCTCGAAGAAGTAGTGACGAGAGATCGACTTTGACACTCACTATGATCAATAATATTAACATGGAAATATCTAAATAAACATGATTTATGTGAATAGTAATAATTTCCTTAACAAGCAGAAATAATTAATTCCTTAAATCTCAATAAATTTCCAATTTATAATACTAGATTTACAAGCTGCAATAAAAATATCAAGGTATCGTGTAATTATTATTAATAGGCACGATTTCTGCCGAGGTCGTACAACCCGATCCAGAGTGTCGTGTACACTGCCGAGGGACGTACGGCACGATCCATAGATGCATCTATACTGCCGAGGCATTCGGCCCGTTCCACCAGAAAGGGGGACATTTTCTTATGTACCTCCGGGGTGAGAATATATTTTTATTTATTAGGATTTACACACCAGGATGAACAGTTGATAGCAACAGTTAAATATTTTAAACAAGAATTCAAATATGTGAAATTTTAGTCTCTTATTATTTCCTCTAAAAATTTACAACACAATTCAATTATTTCAATTAACTAAAATATGCAATTATCACAAATTGATTCATGATTTGAGTCCTAGGCTACCCGGACTTAACAATATTAGTTGCTATGCACGGACTCTCGTCATCTCGTGCGTACGTAACCCCTACAATTAGTAATAATTGTTAATTTAAATCACCTATGGGGTAAATTTCCTCTTAGAAGGTTAGACAAGAGACTTACCTCAATTTTCTCCAATTTAATCCAATAGTAGGCATTTTCCTCGATTATCCAACTCTGAATGGCTCAAATCTAGCCAAAATAAATTCGATACAATCACTAAAATTATAGGAATCAATTTCATAAGAAGATACTACATTTTTCAATAAAATCCAAAATTAACTCAAAAATCGTCTGTGGGGCCCACATCTCAGAATCCGGCAAACGTTACGAAATATGAACGCCCATTCAACCACGAGTCTACCCATACTACAATTACTAAATTCCGATAATAATTCAGCCCTCAAATCCTCAAATCTATCCAAGAAGGTTTTCAAACTTTTCCAACTTAATTCACCAATTACATGATAAAAACAGTGGTGGATTCGGGTAATTTAACCAATATTGAGTTAGGAACACTTACCGCGTTGTTTTCTCTGAAAACCTCTCAAACATCGCCTCAATCTGAGCTCCAAATCGTTGAAAATGGAAAGTCCCATTTTCTGAACTTAAACATTCTGTCCAGTGGTTTCTTCTTCGCGAACGCGGCCCTTGCCTCGCGTTCGCGAAGCACACAAAAATGTGCTGCCCAACTTTCCTCTTCACGAACGCGAGGAACCTCCCGCGAACACGATGCATTGCCAAACTTGGCCTTCGCGAACGCGAAGCTTTAATGCCCAGTACCCCCGCCTGGCCTCGCCCTTCTACGCGAATGCCAACACGCGTTCGCGATGAACACTGCCTCACCCTTCGCGAACGCGGTCCCTTCTCCGCGAACACATAGTGAAAATTCTCGCCTGCCCCAGTTCCCCTTCGCGAACGCGAGACCTCACTCGTGAACGCGAAGAAGGAAACCAGAGCTAGACACCAGAAATCCTTCAGTTGTTTCCCAAGTCCGCAAATGATCCGTTAACCTTCTGAAACTCACCCGAGGCCCTCGGGACCTCAACCAAATACACCAACAAGTCCTAAAATATCATACGGATTTAGTCGAAATCTCAAATCACATCAAATAATGTTAAAATCACAAGTCACACCCCAATTCAAGCTTAATGAAACTTAAGAACTTTCAACTTCTACATTCGATGCCGAAACCTATCAAATCACATCCGATTGACCTCACATTTTGCACACAAGTCATAATTGACATTACGGACCTATCCAACTTCCAGAATCGTAATTCGACCCCGATATCAAAAAGTCCACTCCCGTTCAAACTTCTAAAATTTATCCAAATTTCCAAATCTCACCAAATGACTCCAAAATGACCTACGGACCTCCAAATTCACTTCCGGACGCGCTCCCAATACTAGAATCACCATACAGAGCTATTCCCAGGCTCAAAGTCCCAAACGGACATCGATAATATTGAATTACACCTCAACCCAAATTTATGAAATTCTTCCAAAATGCCAACTTTCACAATAGGTGCTGAAACGCTCCCGGGTCATCCAAAACTTGATTCGGACATACGCCCAAGTCCAAAATCATCATAGAAATCTGTTGGAACCTTCAAATCCTGATTCCGAGAGAGTTTACTCAAAAGTCAATGTTTGGTCAATTCTTCCAACTTAAAGCTTCCAAATTTAGAATTTTCTTTCCAAACCAACTCTGAACCTCCCGAAATTAAATTCCGACCACACGTACAAGTCATAACACCTGAAATGAAGCTACTCAAGACCTCGACTAGTTGAATGACACGTTAGGGTTCAAAAATATCGGTCGGGTCGTTATAAACGAACGTGCAAAGGAGTTACACAAAACGGATAAATTGGATTTAATATTAATTCTCAGTTACAAAAATGGATATTTAATAATATTACGTTAATATTCACTATTAACAAATAAATTTGGTCTAAAAAGAATTAATCAATCAATCGATCATTTGACCAAATTCAAATCCAAATCCAAATCCAAATCTGAAACTGCAATTTATAGCCCCAACCTGTTGAGTTCAAACGAAGAGGTGTAACTCTTCAGAGTTCAGTTACGTAAAGCAGCCATAACGTAAATGGACATTTACGCAAATTAAAATGAGAATTACTTTTCCGTTACAAAAAACGGACGGCCAGAGGAGTTACAAAAAACGGATAATTTGGATTTAATATTAATTTTCCGTTACAAAAACGGATATTTAATAATATTACGTTAAATTTGGATTTAATATTTCGTTAACAAATAAATTTGGTCCAAAAAAATTAATCAATCAATCAATCATTTGACCAAATCCAAATCCAAATCCAAATCCGAAACTGCAATCTATAGCCCCAACATGTTGAGTTCAAACGAAGAGGTGTAACTCTTCAAAGGTCAGTTATGTAAAGCGGCCATAACGTAAATGGCCATTTATGCAAATTTAAACGGGAATTACTTTTCCGTTACAAAAAATGGACGGGTAGATGAGTTACAAAAAACGGATAATTTGGATTTAATATTAATATTTCGTTACAAAAACGGATATTTAATAATATTACGTTAATATTCACTATTAACAAATAAATTTGGTCCAAAACAATCAATCAATCAATTGACCGAAGCTAAGCCGAGCGACGACGACGATAACGCGGGGCTTGCCTTCTTCTTAACTCTTTAAGAGCTAAAATAAGAGCAATTATATATATATACCCATCAAAATTCTTTTCCTTCTCCAATATGGGACAATGTCCCTTTGTCAAGGAGGGAAACTCAAATATTTCATTTTTTTCCTCCATTTCTCATTCACTCTCTTTTAAGCTAAAATAGCTTAAATAACCTAACAGTTTTAATAATCAAACATATTATAAGAATCATTCAAATATCATGGTGCATCACAGAAATATCATATAATTCGTATAAGAACATAAACATTTTATAAAATTCAGCACATAACCATTTGTGCAAATTTAATATTTATCTCAATCCATAGAGCAAATCATGCTAGCTCCTGGAGGATCGTGGAATCTCATTTAAATCATTGCTTTGAATTTATGCAGTATGTAAATCTCATAGAGTAGTTTAGACTCCAGATATCCATCAAGTCCCTTAATAGCTAACATTAGTCCGGTCTTTTCAAATATTTCCAACAACTTCAATCTACATAATCGAACTCATATTCATCTACGAAAGTATCATACACTTTGGTTTAATTTTCAAGAATTCCTTCTTCTTCTTCTATTTTCAGTGATACTAAGGTAAAGTATTTGAGCCATAAAATTTCACCACTAAAGTTCATAATCACCATTCATCATCGCCTTCACCTACCCAATAACCTCCATTAATGGCAACTTAAGTTTTTATATTATGAATACCAAACATCAACTTCAACAAACATCTGTATCCTTCTTAAACACTCGCTAACAATCAAAAAATCATTTATGAAGTTTAGAGTTACCCCTTTGAAGGAATCCTAGAAACTAAAATCTCGTTGGCGAGATTCTTGGAAATCAGAATTTAGGGTTCACGAATATTAATAATAACTAGTGCTAAGTTATGTATGTAACACAAAACCATACTGTCTCCGTCTCATGTCTCAGTCTCATATTATGTGTCATTTTCTCTTTTACACGCCCCTTAAGAAATATTAATTAGGAAAGGAACCCTTATTTATATCTTAAGATATAATCTCTCTTCATTGAATATTTATTCTATTTATGTGTTATCTCTATCTTCAAGAATAATTATTACTAAGGGTAAAAAAGGAAAAACATAATCAATTTTGTTTTGAACTTCTAAAATGACAAATAATTTGAGACAACTATTTTTAGTAACCATGACTATTAATATGAGATGGAGGGAGTAAGATTTTACCTTAATGTTGGGGTGGAATATTAGGTGATTTATCTCTCAAATAAGCTCTTAACTTAAAATGAGGTTAACTTAAAATGAGGAAAAGAGCTGTCGTCGCTACCTATATAAACACATGGTAAGAATAAAATTGAATATGGTGTATTAGTAATGTTGTGATTAGTAATGCTAAGATTAGTTATATTGTGGCATGTGATTAGTTATGCTGAAATTATTTCTTATTGAAT
>AWOL01S0021135.1:0-11577 GCA_000715115.1 Nicotiana otophora
AAAATAATACAACCACAATATAACATAGTTTGTCTTTCCCAGCACCAATACACAACCCACACTTTGTCTATGAAGCCTCTATAGATAAGGAAGAGTATAATGATAATCCCGACAACAAGTCCCCGGCTATACCTCAAACAGAATACACAAAGAACAAAAGATACATGATCCCGTGATGAAGTAGGGCTCACCAAGTAAGCTGGGAATGAGGTGTACTGCTATCACTAATCAATATCTCCTGCTGTGGATCCACGTGCATCCATTTAAAGATGCAGCGCCACCAGCAAAAGGGACGTTAGTACCGTCGAATAGCACTAGTATGTTTAACTAAACACCCTCTCAATAGATTGACAAATAATACAAACAAGATTATCATAATATCAATGAAAGCCTTAATCAACATCAAACCTCAATTTAGGATCAAGACAGTGTTCAAATTAATTTTCATATCTCACATTGGGAGATTTTTAGTATCGATATACCATTGTCCACAATACCATTATTCACAATACCAGTACCACCGTATTCTCAGTACGGAGTCCAATCACGACCCGATCGGCTAGGCTATCTCATTAGAGACATCAACCACAATTACTCCCTATATCAATACCATAGTCTTTAACACGGAGTCCGATCACCACCCGATCGGCTAGGCTATCCATTAGGGACATCGACCACAATCATAATTTAAATTACAGTTTACAGCACAATTGTCACCATGTGTGCTGCATGGTGCCCGATCACGACCCGACTGGCTATGCTGTCTTATTCGAGACATCAACCTTTTTATATCAATCATCGCATTTCATATTACTTTCACATTTTTTCATTTCATTGGCACTAATGGCCATTATTAAAAGATCATTCTTGGCACGTTGGCCATATTTAGTATTTCATGCTCACCTTTTCACTTTCTAACATCAACATCATCAATAACAACAACAATTCAAATCAAGGCATGTAGTACTCATGTGAGCAATTAAGAGTCTAAGGCACATAGAGATATTTCAAAAAATTTGGCATAATAGCCTTCGTTTGAATTTAACTTTAAATCGAACATTTCCAATGCACGGCCCATATTTTTAACACATCCTCAATTGATAACATAATACAAATAAAGCATTTGGAATACTTGTTGAACTTATATCTTTGAACCCAATCTTACTCGGAACAACCAATTTTATAATGTTCCACTATGGACTTACATAATTCACATAAATATCGTGGGATCCAATTCTAAGAGAAGAGTTTAGCCAATATACCTAAATTGAGCTTCCATAAACTCTAAAATATTCCGAAATTCTTAGCAACTTCAATCTATTGTAGAAATGTAACAAATTGAATCAAAATTAGGAAGATGATCATGCTTCTAGCTCATTTGAGCATTTTATCAAACACTAAGTGTGCATCAAGGTTCCAAGGTCCTTTTACGGAGAATTCCATCAATCCACAACACAATCTTTACCATTTGTAGCTCAACAATCTTCCTACACCCTTTTATAACACATGCATGTAAATAAACAACCCTCATGCCCAGAAATTATCTTGATAATTATCCATTTCTACATAAAATTTGAAAGTGAGGGTTAGGGTGTAGAATCTTACCTCTAGGATGAAGACCTAGTGAGTTTCCCTTCTTAATCTTCCAAAACTTGGGCAAGAATTGAAGAACAATTATTGAAGAACACCTTCTCACACTAGGGCACTCTCTCTCACTCTAAAATATCAGATTATAGCTCAAAAACGGCCCAAAGAGTGTATTTAATGAAATAGGGTCGGGTTTTAAAAACCAAACAATGGAGCTCCGGAACGGTTCTGCGGTCGCATATGCGACCACATAATGGACATGCGGACCACATAATGGTCGCATACTTGCTGACAAAACGGATCAAAACTCTGTCTGTGTATGCTGTCACTATGCGGTCCGTATAACTGTTATGCGGTCGCATAATGCACCGCATAACAGTTATGCGGTCGCAGAGTCGACCACATAGCTGCTGCCAGATTTGGCCCTCTCCTGCTCACTTTTGCGGCCATCATGCGGCCCGCAGAGTAATTATGCGGTCGCACAATGGACCGCATAAATGCACTTTTCCGCCAAAAAATTTTCTTTACTTTCTCGTGCATTGTTCAACCCAAAATATCCGAGCATTGTTCAACCAAAAACGTTTGTGCATTACTTTATATCATCCTCAACACGTAAAACCAATTCGGCGCCACGAAACATTATTGCCTTTTGTAAAATTTTATGGGGCCTTACATTCTCCCCCACTTAGAATCATTCGTCCTCGGATGAGGATCAGAACATGTTATTAGCATCTTGTGCAACTCAGTTTTCATACCACACACCAGCAGCCCCAAATTTGACTAACTCCCTAAATTTCCAAAAATTTTGCCAGAGTTTCTCCTGTAACTAGGCCTATCCACTTGTCAGAGGGCCTCAAAAACACATCCTAACAGCATATACATAATCCAACGATGTAACATAATACCAAATAACTCCAACTGTGGTCTCACAAGCAATATATTTCCATAAAGGAACACCCTTAACGCCAATTGTACAAATGATACAAAATTCATAGAAAGTAAGCCTTATAATTTTTCCTAGATCACAACTTTATAAATACATGGTCATTCAAACAAATAAGGATACTTTTTCTTCATTTATTCCTCGGCCTCCCAAGTAGCCTCTTCAACGTGTTGGTTTCGCCCTAGCACTTTTATGGATGCAATTTCTTTGTTTCTCAACTTTTGGACTTGCCAGTCAGTAATAGAAATTGGAATCTCTTCAAAAGTCAATTTTTCATTAACCTTACTAGTATCAACCGGAACAATGACTGTCGGTTCTCCAACTACTTTCTTTAACATAGACACATGAAACACCGGGTGTACTAATGACTTCTCAGGTGGAAGTTCAACCTTGTACGCCGCCTCACCGATCCTCTGAATTATTTTATATGGTCTGACATACCTCGAACTCAATTTCCCTTTCTTACCTAATCGCATTACACCCTTCATGGGGAAAACATTCAAGAATACCCAATTATCTTCTTTGAACTCCAAATCCCTACGACGAACATCCGAATAGGATTTCTGATGACTCTGAGCAGTCTTCAACCACTCCTTAATGTTTTTAACTTTTTCCATAACCTGATACACGAGGCTTGGCCCTATCAACTCTGCTTCCCCAACTTCAAATCACCCAATGGGAGATCTCATCTCCTACTATATAAAGCCTCGAATGGTGCCATTTGAATGCTAGCATGATAGCTTTTGTTGTATGCAAATTTTATGAGTGGTAAATGATCATCCTAGATACCATTGAAGTCTAGAACACAAGCACGCGATATATCCTCAAGTGTCTGAATTGTCCGCTCTGCCTGCCCGTCAGTCTGCGAGTGAAAGGTTGTACTAAGATTCAACTAATTACCCAAACCTTGCTGGAATTTCTTTCAAGAGTTAGCAGTGAATTGTGCTCCCTGATATGATATGATGGAAACTGGGGTACCATGCAACCTGACTATATCTTTTAATATACAACTGAGCATACTGCTCCGCTGTGTTGGTAGACTTAACCGGCAAAAAGTGTGCTGACTTCGTGAGTCGATCCACAATCCCCAAAATTGAGTCAAACATGCGCAGAGTGCGCGGTAATCCTACAACAAAGTCCATATTAATCATTTCCCATTTCTATATTGGAATTTCTATGTTCTGTGCCAACCCACCGGGCCTTTGGTGTTCGACCTTCAATAGCTGACAATTTTGACATCTTGCCACAAAATCCGCCACATTCCTCTTCATTTCATTCCACCAATAGACTTCCTTAAGATCATGATACATCTTCGTAGAACCTGGGTGCACGGAATACCTAGAGGTGTGAGCTTCAGTCATAATTATTTCCCGGAGACCATCCACATTTGGAACACAAAGCCGCCCTTGGTACCTTAGTGTACCATCCTCCATGACAAGAGAAAATTCCATGACCTTATGTTTACGAATTCCCTCTTTCAATTGCACCAACAATGGATCGTTGTATTGTTTCTCTTTGACTTCCACAACAAGTGAGGATTCGGCCCTATTTTGCACAATTACCCTCCTTCACTATAGTCCGCAAGACGAACTCCCAAACTAGCCAATCGGTGAACTTCCTTGGCTAATAGCCTTTGATATGCCTCCAAGTGAGCCAAACTACCCATAGATTTCCGGCTAAGAGCATCAACCACAACATTGGCCCTTCCCGGATGATATAGAATATCAATGTCGTAGTCCTTGAGTAACTCAAGCCATCTCCTCTGGCTCAGATTCAATTTCTTCTGCTTGAAAATATATTGAAGGCTCTTATGGTCCATGAATATATCAACATGGACCCCATATAAGTAATGACGCCAAATTCTCAATGCAAATACCACTGCTGCAAGTTCTAAATCATGTGTTGGATAGTTCTTTTCATGATTCTTGAGTTGCCTAGAAGCATAAGGTATCACTTTCCCATGTTGCATTAATCCACACCCAAGCCCGATTCTTAAAGCATCACAATATAAAACAATTCCATCTATACCCTCTAGTAGAGTCAACACCGGTGCCGTAGTCAATCTTGCTTTCAATTCTTGGAAACTCTTTTCACAAGCATCTGACCATTGGAACTTAATTGCCTTCTATGTCAATTTAGTCAATGGGGAGGCAAGAGTATAAAAACCCCCCACAAACTTTCTATAATATCCAGCTAAGCCTAAGAAACTGTGAATCTCTATTGGAGTTGTAGGCCTCGGTCAATTCTTCACAGCTGAAATTTTCTGAGGATCAACCTTAATTCCTTCATTAGAGACTACTTGACCCAAGAATATGACTGATTCAAGCCAATATTCACTCTTTGAAAACATTTCATATAACTGGTGCTGACGTAGGGTTTGCAGAACTACCCTGAGATGATCGGCATGGTCTTCTAGACTTCGTGAATATACAAGAATATCATCAATAAACACTATCACAAAAGAGTCGAGGAATGGCTTAAAAATGCGATTCATAAGATCCATGAAGGTTGTTGGGTCATTTGTTAGCACAAAAGACATCACAAGAAATTGAAAATGCCCATACCGAGTCCTAAAAGGTGTTTTCCGAATATCCCACTCCCTGATCTTCAATTGGTGATACCCGGATCTTAAATCAATTTTAGAGAAGTACATGGCACCTTGCAATTGACAACCAAGTCATCTATCCTTGTAAGTGGGTACTTATTCTTGATTGTGACCTTATTAAGCTACCGATAGTCAATAGACATACGTAGTGACCCATCTTTATTTCTTACAAAGAGAACAGGTGCGGCCCAAGGCGACACACTAGGTCAGATGAAACCCTTTTCTAACAAATCTTTTAATTGTTCCTTTAGCTCCTTCAATTCTGCCGGTGCCATTCTTTAGGGTGGAATAGATATAAGATGCGTGTCTGGCATCACATCAATCTCCCTATTTGGTGGGATCCCAGGGAGTTCATCCGGAAAGACTCCTGAAAATTCATTCACAACAGGCACAGACTCAAGTATAGGTGCCTCAGCATCGGTGACCGTAACTCGAACCAAATGGTAAATCCATCCCTTGTTGATCATTTTCGTGGCCTTAAGGTAAGAAATAAACCTATCCTTCAGCACTACATCATCACCCTTTCACTCAATAACAGGCTCATTTGGAAATTCGAACCTAACAGTTCTGGTTCGTCAATCAAGCTTGAGAAACCCTGAATAAAGCCAATCCATCCCCATTATCACATCAAAATCCATCATTCTCAACTCAATAAGATCGGCCATGGTGTCCCAACAATGAAATGTGACATAACAATCCCTATAAACTCGTGCGGCCAAAATAGACTCACCAACCGGAGTAGATACAGAGAACGGATCATAAAGCTGTTCTAGTTCTATCCCAAATTCCATAGCAACGTAAGGTGTGACATATGACAAAGTGGAATCGGGATCAATAAGAGCATATAAATCATGAGATTGGACAGTTAATATACCTATGACAATATAGAAATGGCTAGATCCTTCTGAACACTGTGCTCCACCCCTAGCTGCACCATGCCATGCAGATGTTTGAGTGTCTCGCGCTGGAAGAGGTGCTGCGGATGTAGTAGCTGCATAACTGGCTGGCTATGTTGGGCCCCTGTCCGCACCCTGGCAGGACGAACGATAATCCCTCTGAATGTGACACCTTAATACGCATCTGTAGCATATGGGTAAGTCCATGTATCATATTCCTAGGTGCATCTTTCCACAACGAGAGCATGGAGGCCTCCTATGCTGCTGGAATCTACCACCATGACGACCCTGCTGATATGAGCCCATGTTGCCCTGATTGGGCTTGAAACGGCTCCACTGCTGTTACTGACTGGGCCCTGATGGTGGCACACTAGCCGAAGACTGAGCAAAGAACTAGGATGGCCCTGACGATCCTCCCCTGAATGTTGACTTGCCACCACTAGAAGAACCACCACACTTGCCCGTAGACCGGGCCTTATTACAACCCTCTCGTTCAATTATGTTCCTTAATTTGCGGGTCTCTGTGGCTTGAGAGAATGCCACCATCTTTCCATAGTTCATATCAAAATTCAAGGCTGTTGTAGCAGCCTCATTAATTACCAAGGGACTAAGGCACTGTACAAATCGGCAAACTCTATCCTCCATAGTGGCAACATATAAATAACATATTTAAACACGTACGTGAATTTCATATGGTAATCCCACACACTCAGGCTACCTTGTCTCAAGTTCTCAAACTTAGCAGCACGGGCTGCCTTAGTCTCGGCAGGCCAGAAATGATCAATAAAGGCATCGGCGAACTCACCCCACCTCGTCGGAGAGCTCCCTTCTTCATGAGACTCCTCCAATAGTTCAAACCAAGAATATGCCACCTCTTTCAAGTGGTAGGAAGCCAATTCCACTGCCTCTATCTCAGTAGCACGCATAACTTGAAGAGTCTTGTGCATCTCATCAATGAATTTCTGGGGATCCTCCTCTAGGTTAGTACCCGTGAACATTGGAGGATCCAACTGGAGAAACCTGTTCACTCTGAAACTAGTAGAATTTCCTGGCTGACCGGAAGAAGTAGGTGAAACATTTGACCTCTGGGTCTAGGAAGCCACTATTTGAATGCCCATGTAGCATCCTAATTATAGATGTGGTCAATAACACACCGATAATAAGGACTCTACTAGACACGACTCCGAGACATCCTAGGACACTTTAAAACCTTAGGCTCTGATACCAAGTTTGTGACGCCCCAAAACCGAGGAGCGCGACAGGCTCTCAACCGAGTGAACCCGACCGAGAAAGCCTGTTAAATTTCATTCTACCCAAACTCATCCACAATGGAGATAATACAGATTTTCATTACTAAGATAAAAAGGTGTTCATGTCTACAATACCAATTCATTACCAATAGTTTCATCATTTTTTTAAAGTCTCAAATTGACAAATAATACAACCACAATATAACATAGTTTGTCTTTCCCATCACTAATACACAACCCAAACTATGTCTACGGAGCCTCTATAGATAAGGAAGAGTACAATGATGTTACACCATACGTTTTCGTACGTTAAATCTTTGTCATAAGTTAATCGACGTAAGTTTGGGAATGAGATTTATTTTAGGATTATAAGAATCATGCTATTTCAAACAAGTGATAAGTAGATTCTTGAAGGTAATTAAATCGAAGAAAATGAGTTTTGTCGAAGTTTGACATTTTGGGATAAAATATGGCCCGAGCTAAAATAACCGGTATTTGTGGACAATACCATACAAGGTACCACATGGCCATGATAGTGAGGTGTATAAGGTATGCTAAAAATGAGCAATATTTAAAGTAATTTGAGATAATTCTTATTATGTGGATAATCGGGTAATTATGGATTTTTAAGTGGGAGATTAACTTTTAAATTAAATTTGTGGACAATTATCTAAGAAAGATTTGGATAAATATTAGGGGGTCAACACTTCCACGTGGGATGTCAAAATCTTGGCAGAAAATTGCCATTTAATCAAGTTATTAAGTAGGTGGTGGCATCAAAATGAACCAAACCTGAATATTGGACTCATTTTGCTGGACCAACTATTGGGAATAAGTATATTATCCAATCTTGAGAGGTGGATGCGTGAGTTATGCATCAAAAAGAACTCCAAGGATTAATGATTCTTCCAAACCAAAATATAATATCTTCTAATAAAGACCAAATCCAGTAGTGGCCAAGAACGCAAGAGATGGAAACGTGAAATTGCTTCGGAAAATTAATACAATATCCGATTATGCGAAAGATGCAATTCTAAGGAAGCACGGTAAAATTATTCTAAAGAATATCATATGGATTTTTTCCTACTTCGATCTGCCATTATGTGTTGTCGCAATTGACGTGTGTTAGAGCGATTTTCAAGAGAATCGACTCAGGTATGTTAAGGCTAAGCCATTTCTTTATTTTGGCATGATCTCGTAATTACATGAGTTTGATAACGAGGCATAAAGAAAAATTCATATCCTATAATTTACGTATATTTTCCTTGTCTTGTAAGTTACAGTATTCTCCATATCGGGACTTCATATCCAATTGAGTAAGTTACAATCAAGAATAAATATCCTTTATCGCGTATTGATGACTTATTTTACCAGCTTCATGGAGCGAGGGTGTTCTCCAAAATTGATTTGAGATCTTGGTATCACCAGTTGAAAATTTGGGATTCGAATATTCTAAAGACGGTGTTCACGGCTCGTTATGGCCACTATGAATTTCTTGTGATGTCTTTTGGGCTGACTAACACCCCAGCAGCATTTATGCACTTGATGAATATTGTATTTCATCCATATCTTGATTTATTTGTCATAGTATTTATTGATGATATCGTGGTGTACTTACGTAGCAAAGAGGAGCATGCACAACACTTGGGTATTGTATTCTAGAGCCTGAGAGAGCAAAGGCTTTATGCCAAATTCTCTAAGTGTGAGTTCTGGCTTAGTTCGGTGGCATTCTTGGGACACATAGTGTCTAGTGAAGGAATTAAGGTGGATCCGAAGAAAATAGAGGCAATTCAGAGTTGGCCCAGTCCATCTTCAGCTACTGAGATTCAGAGTTTTCTCGCCTTGGCCGGTTATTATCGCCGCTTTGTGAAGAGTTTTTCGTCTATTGCATCTCCTTTGACAAAAATTAACCCGGAAAGGTGCACCGTTCAGGTGGTCAGATGAGTGTGAAGAGAGCTTTCAGAATCTCAAGACAACTTTGATTACAACTCCAGTATTGGTGTTGGCTACAGGTTCAGAGTCTTATACTGTGTATTGTGATAGGTCGCGTATTAGTCTCGGCGCAGTGCTGATGCAAGGCGTAGGGTGATCCTATGCGTCGAGATAGTTAAAGGTACATGAGAAGAATTATCTGGTCCATGACCTTGACTTAGCAGCTATTTTTCATGCCTTGAAGATTTGGCGGCATTATTTGTACGATGTCCATTATGAAGTTTATACCGATCACCGGAGTCTACAACACATGTTTAAACATAAAGATCTTAATTTGCGGAAGTGAAGGTGGTTAGCGTTTCTTAAGGATTATGATATCACCATTCTCTATCATCGCGGAAAGGCCAATGTAGTGGCCGATGCCTTGATTCGTAAGGCGGAGAGTTTGGGCATCCTAGCATACTTACCGGTAGCAGAAAGGCCTTTAGCCCTGGATATTCAGGTCTTGGCTAACCAGTTTATTAATTTGGATGTTTCGGATCCGAATTGAGTTTTGGCTTGTGCGGTTTCTCAGTTTTCTCTCGTATCAGAGAACGTCAGTATGATGACCCCTTTCTGCTTTACCTTAAGGACACGGTTCAACACGACGATGCCAAGGAAGTCACTATTGGGGATGACAGTATGTTATAGATGCATAGCATGAAATGTGTGCCTAATGTAAATGTTTTTCCTAAGTTGATTCTCCAAGAGGCTCACAGTTCGCTGTACTCTATTCATTCAGGTGCCGCAAAAATGTATCAGGATTTGAGGCAGCACTATTAGTGGAGGCGAATGAAAAAAGATATAGTTGGATTTGTAGCTTGGTGTATAAATTGTCAACATGTAAAGTACGAGCATCAGAGACCGGGAGGATTGCTTTAGAGACTTGAAATTCCGGAGTGGAAATGGGAGCGTATTACTATGGATTTCGTAGTTGGGCTCCCACGGACATTGAGCAAGTTTGATGTTGTTTGGGTGATTGTAGATCAATTGATCAAGTCCGTGCATTTTATTACAGTTGGTACTAATTATTCTTCGGAGCGATTGACTGAGATTTATATTTGCGAGATTGTTCGTCTACACGATGTGCCTGTGTCCATTATTTAGGATCGAGGCATGCAATTTACATCACAGTTGTAAAGAGAAATGCAATGAGAATTGGGCACACAGGTTCAGTTGAGCACAACATTTCACCCTCAGATGGACGGACAATCCGAGCGCACTGTTCAGATATTAGAGGTTATGCTATGCGCTTGTGTCATTGATTTTGTGGGTTCTTGGGATCAATTTCTGCCACTCACGGAGTTTGCTTACAATAACAACTACAAGTCGAGTATTCATATGGCTTTTTATTGGAGACGGTATCGATCTCCGGTGGGTTGGTTTGAGCCGGGTGAGGCTAGACAATTGGGTACTGACTTGGTTCAGGATGCTTTGGAGAAGGTTAAATTGATTCGGGAGAGGCTTCGCATGGCGTAGTCTAGACAGAAGAGTTATGCCGTCATGAAGGTCCGTGATGTTGCTTACATGGTAGGGGAGATGGTTCTACTCAAGATTTTACCCATGAAAGGTGTGTTGAGATTCAGGAAGAAGGGCAAGTTGAGCCCTAGGTAAATTGGGCCTTTTGAGATACTTAAAAACATTGGAGAGATGGCTTATGAACTTGCTTTACGACCTTGTCTATCAGGTATTCATCCAGTGTTCCATGTATACATGCTCCGAATGTATGTCGGAGATCCGTCTCATATTTTGGATTTCAGTACAGTGCAGCTGCACGGTAATTTGACTTATGATGTGGAGCCGTTGTCTATTTTAGACCGATAGGTTCGAAAGCTGAGGTCAAAGTACATAGCATCGGTGAAGGTACATTGGAGAGGCCAATCAGGCAGAGAAGCTATTTGGGAGATTGAGCAGGAGATGCGGAGCAAATATCGACATCTATTTGAGACTCCAGGTATGATTCTAAACCTGTTCGAGGATGAACGTTTGTTTAAGAGGGGGAGAATGTAACGACCCGGCTGGTCATTTTGAGTATTATAACCCCGTTCCCCCATTTACTGCTCATTTTATTCTTTAAAATTTTATTATGACTTACCGGATTAGTTGGTTCGGGTCCAGAAGGATTTCAGAGTGAAATGAGACACTTGGTTTAATAATTGAAAACTTAAGTTGGAAAAGTTGATCGGATGTTGCCTTATGTGTAAATGACCTCGGATTTGAATTCCGATGATTCCAATAGCTC
The DNA here is from genome assembly GCA_000715115.1 of Nicotiana otophora. Classification (NCBI taxonomy): domain Eukaryota; kingdom Viridiplantae; phylum Streptophyta; class Magnoliopsida; order Solanales; family Solanaceae; genus Nicotiana; species Nicotiana otophora. The sequence goes on from AWOL01S0021135.1 coordinate 11,495, forward strand.
TGTATGGTGATTTTGGACTTAGGAGCATATCCAAAAAATTATTTGGAGGTCCGTAGTAGAATTAGGCTTGAAATGGCGAAAGT
>AWOL01S0021135.1:21859-39747 GCA_000715115.1 Nicotiana otophora
TTCCTTTTACTCCTTTAGTTCTGTTGGTGTCATACGATATGGTGGAATAGAAATGGGCTGAGTGCCCGACAGCAAGTCAATACCAAAATCAATATACCTATCGAGCATCATGCCCGATAGATCTATTGGAACATATATGGGAAATATCTCACCACCGTAACTGACTCAACGGGATTAGTATTAGAAATGACATCCCGCACAAAGGCTAGATATGCTCCACGAATAACTCACGTGCCAATAATTACAACCCACCTGGCGTAGGCACAAGCTCAATATCTCAATCCCCATGGTGTGGTTGCAGGCTATCTAGATTACATGTACGTGACCAATGAATATCAAATATCATAATCCTGGACTGATATAGGTGCAAAGTGTGCTATGATAACGCAAATTAGCAATTCCATCACAAAAACAACAATTTTCAAGTTAAATCATGAGACTGGCCTCTATGTAAGTGTCTCAATTAGGTCACACCGTGGTACAAATATGAGAAACATCATAACATATATCTTGAAAATCTATTCAAGGAATTTCATAACCTAAGCACTACCCCGAGCATGGATAAACACCCCCGTGCATGCACATGGGCTCAGCCCCGCACATGTGCACAACCCATAACACGTAGATATCACAAATAACTCAGGCAACTAGTGCCTCAACCATGTTTTGGTAAGATACTTAGCTCAATCAAGGAAAATCACTCCTCTAACAAGCCTATCCCGCGTGAATCAACCTTCGGACGACCCAAATCTAGCCAAATTAACTTAATATAATAAATAAAAGCCATAGGAATTGATTCCAAATAATAAATCTAAGAGCTTTAACAAAAATCAAAAAGTCAACCCCAGGCTCGTTCCTCAGTACCCGAACAAACTCAAAAATTCCAAATACCCATTCGCTTAAGAGTCCAACCATACCAAATTCATCAAATTCCAACCACAAATCATCCCTCAAATCATCAAATCTCAATCACAAATAACATAGTCCAAAACCCCCCAAATCCCAACTTAAATTCATGAATATTAGGTGTATTAATCAATGGGAAATCAATATGTATCATCAAAAGTGATTAAATTTAAATTAGCTCTTCAATTAGGAAAAGAACTCTAGAGATCACCTTGGACCGAGCACCGCAAAAACATAAAAGAGAAAAACACTCAAACCCTCGATATTATAGAGTCTACAAGCAAAATTGCATCTATGATCTATAACAACGCACCTGCAATATCGTATTTGCGGCCAAAATCATGCACATGTGAACTCCACTTATATCCAGACCTACCGCTTATACGGACATACTCCCGCACCTGTGGAGCACTTTCGCATCTACGGTCCATGTTGCTTCAGCCAAACTTCGCTTATGTGGACCCCTCCTCGTAGAAGTGCATCCGCTTCTGCAGAATTCTACGAACATCCCATGGGAAAGAAAACCCTAAACCTGTGCAACAAAAGTTGAACCTGTGTCTCTGCATCTGCGGCCAATCCCACCGCAGGTGTGAAAGCGCCAGAAGTCAAAAGCTTCAGCAATAACACCAAGTCCCAAAAAGGCCCGAGCTCTATCTAAAACACCCCCCGAGGCCCCTGATAACCCGTCCAGACATACAAATCAATCCTAAAACATAACAAGAACCTTCTCGAGGCCTTAAATAAAATACAACAACATCTAAACCTCAAATCACATCTCAATTTAAGCCTAATGAACTAACGAACTTTCATCTTTTAAAACTCATGCCAAGCCATATCAAATCAACTCTGAAGGACCTCAAATTTTATATGCAGGTCCCAAATGACACAATAGACCTATCCTAACTTTGGGAACCAAGTTATGAACCTGATATCATCAAATTCAACTCTCGATCAAACCTAGTAACCTTCCAAACATTCCATTTTCCAACTTTTTCCAAACGACACCAAATCCACCTACGGACCTCCAAATCCACATTCGGACATAAGTCTGAGTCCAAAATTACCATACGAAGCTATTGGAACTATCAAAACCCCATTCCGGACTTATCTACGCAAAGATCAAAATCTGGTAAACTCTTTCAGCTTAAGTTTCCAACCTTGGGACTAAATGTTCCAATTCACTGCAAAACATCACTGAAGTATAACCAACCACCTAGCATATCACAAAACCTAAAAAGCACAGACGTAAAGTACCAAATAGGTGAACCTATGCTAAAGTACTCAAAATGACAGGCCAGGTCATTATATTCTCCCCTCTTAAACAAGTATTCATCCTCGAACGAGTCTAGCATCATACCCGGAGTCTCAAAAAGATGAGGATATCTACTATGCCTCTCCTGCTCAGTCTCATAAGTAGCCTCCTACACTAGCTAACCTCTCTAATACACCTTCACTGACGCTATATTCTTTGACCTCAACTTCCAAACCTGCCGATCCAAAATAGCCACCAGCTCCAAATCGTAAGTCAAATCCCTATCAAACTGCACCGTAGTAAAGTCCAACATATGAGACGCATCACCATAATACTTCTGGAGCATCAAAACATGAATTATTTAGTGAACCCCTCATCGATTAGGTGTCAAGGCAAATCTATAGGCCACCTCGCCCACTCTCTCAAGAACCTCCAAAGGACCGATATACCTAGGGCTCAACTTGTCGTTATTCGCGAACCTCATCACACCCTTCATGTGTGAAACTCTAAGAAGAACCTTCTCCCCCACCATATATGCAACATTACGAGCCTTCATGTCATCATAACTCTTCTGCCTGTATTTAGCTATACGAAGCCACTCCTAAGTCAACTTCACCTTCTTCGAAGCATCATGGATTAGGTTAATTCCTTACAACCTAGCCTCCCCAGGCTCAAACCAACCAACTAGAGAACGACATCGCCTCCTTTATTAGGCCTCAAAAGGAGCCATCTAGATACTCGACTGATAGTTGTTGTGGTAGGTGAAATCTATTAACGGAAGAAACTGATCCCATGAACCTCAAAAGTTAATGACACAGGCATGTAACATGTCCTACAAGATCTGAATAGTGTGCTCGGACTACCCGTCTATCTAGGGATGAAATGCTATGCTCCACTCTACCTATGTGCCCTACTCTCGCTGCTCTACACTACTAAATTACGATGTGAACTGAGTGTCTCAATCCGAGATAATAGATACGGGTACACCATGAAGGCGAACAATATTACATATATAAATTTAAGCCAACTGCTCAGAAGAGTATATATCACAACTGGAATGAAGTGTAAATTTCCTCAAGGTCTGTGGAAGTCTTACTACAAAATCCATGGTGATACGCTTCCACTTCCACTCTGGAATGTCAAGCCTGTGAAGTAAACCACCCGGTTTCTGATGCTCGTACTTCCCCTGCTGACAGTTCAACACCATGCAACATAATCAACAATATCATTCTCCATCCTCCGCCACCAATAGTGCTGCCTCAAATCTGGTACATCTTTGCGGTACTCGGATGAATGGAATATTGTGAACTGTGGGCCTCCACAAGTATCAAATCTCACAACCCATCCATATTCGGCACATATAACCGACCCTGCATCATCTCCAATAGTAACTTACTCAAAATCACTGTGTTGCACCATGTCCTTCAGGACAAGCAAGTAGGGATCATCATACCGACACATCCAAACAAGAAAGACAGTAAAACCACACCAGCAAGAACCTGGCTAGGCTCCAAAATATCCAACCGATTTGCCAAAGCCTGCACATCCAATGCTAACTTTCTCTCCTCTACTGAATAAGCAAGACTCCCCATGCTCTCAACCTTCCTACTCAAAGTATCGGCCCCCACATTGGCCTTCCCCAGATGTTAAAGAATTGGTGATATCATAGGCCTTTAATAGTTCTAACCACCTCTATTGCCTTAAGTTCAGATCCTTTTTCTTGAATAGGTGATGTAGACTCCTGTGATATGTGAACACCTTACAAGACATGTCATAGAGATAGTGCCTCAAAATCTTCATTGCATGAACAATAGCTGCCAACTCCAAATCATGTATAGGGGTAGTTCTTCTCATGGGGCTTCAACTAACGTGAAGCATATGCAATAACTCTACCATCCAACATAAATACACATCCAATGCAAATCAGCAAAGCATCACAATAAACTGTATAAGAACCCGATGTTGAAGGCAAAACCAAAACTGGAGCTATGGTAAACATTGTCTTGAGCTTCTGAAAGCTCTCCTCACACTCATTGGTCCACCTGAATTGGGCACCCTTCTGGATCAATCTAGTCAAATGTGCAGCAATGGAAGAGAAACCCATCACAAAACGACGGTAATACCTAACAAAACTAAGGATAATGCCGATCTCAAAAACAGAAGATGGTCTGGGCCAACTCTAAAGTGCCTCTACCTTCTTCGGATGAACCTTAATCCCCTCACTAAACAACACATGGCCCAAAAATTCCAGTGAATCAAGATAATAATCAGATGTGGAGAATTAAGTCTGGAGCACGATCCTTAGATGCTGCTCATGATCCTCCTGGCTACGTGAATACACCAATATGTCATCAATGAGAACTATGATGAAGGAATCAAGATAGGGTTAAAATATACTGTTCATCAAGTGGATAAAAGTTGTTGGGGCATTGGTCAGCCTAAAAGACATCACGAGAAACTCATAGTGACCATAGCGGGTCCTGAAAGCTGTCTTCAAAATATCCGAAGGCCGAATCATCAACCGATGATACCCCGATCTCAAATCAATCTTAGAGCATACCCCATCACCCTCAAGGTGATCAAACAAATCATTGATATTCGGTAGTGGGTACTTGTTCATGACACTAACTTTATTCAGCTGCCTCTAATCAATACACATCCTTATAGAGCTATCCTTATTCTTCGTAAATAGAATCGGTGCACCCCAAAGGGACACACTGGTCCTGATGACACCGTTAGCAATAAACTCCTAAAGTTGTCCCTTCAACTCCTTCAACTCAATAGGTGCCATGCGGTACAGTGAAATAAACATCACCCTTTGCTAGTAATTATCTCATCTTAAATAAGGGGTATAATCTCATCCCAATTAAGGAAAATAATTTCATCGTATCAATATGGGGATTTACCCCTCTATAACTCCTATACCGACATGTGTAGTTTTAGGGTTTGGTTGTTTCAACCTACCCTTACTCTGTGACTAACGATACTCCCAAAAAACAATTTGTTTTGCATACAAAGAAAACAGAAATACAAATACATTAACCACATAACCTTTCACACCATATATAGCTTCATTAGTACTTTCAGCCATTCACAACATCATTATATCATTGGCTCTTTTGGCTATACATATGATTCTTCATTCATGGCACGGTGGTCGTATCTCATATTTCACATTTTTATTTCTTTACTTCAAGGATCATCATCATAAACATCAACATATGGAATATTCCAGAAATCACAACTTTAGGTTCATTTGTAATGAAGGCTTTAAACACAATAGATTCATTTCCAAATAATGGAGCAAAATCACTAGCAGTTGAAGCACTAGTTAAAATCATAAACGAAAGATACACCACTTATCCTTGAAATACTTTTTCCCAAAAGGGCAACACACAATTTCAACTTATGAGTATGTAAGAACTAAAATCACATTGGAGATGTTTATAAAAGAGAGCATGGTGATTTACCACTAAAACAGTGGTTCAAATCATAGGTATTAGTTGAAACAACCGTATTTTAACACGACTTGAGTACATAAGCCTTTAGGCAATTCTATTTTCAGAGTAAATTTGGAGCAGTTGATTTAAGGCTCATTTCACACATCATTTCATCTCATTGGCACAATTGGCCACAAGTATAACTTTTATTATTGTCAAGGTGGCCACAATTTATATCCCCTCACTTCTTTCCCTTCCAAGAATCTTTATAGATTATCAAAAATAAGAGCATTTGAAATCAAGGCCTTAAGTATAAATATGAGCATTAGGGGTATTAGGCGCATTGAGTATTCTTTCCAAGTTAAGCATAATGGACTTTCATTTGAAACATAAATTGAAGTTATAGCGCTTTAACACATAAACCACACTTGAACACATTCCCTAAGGAGATCATGATGAAATAGGAGTAATTGGAACATGTTTTGAGTACATACATCTTTCAACACATTGATTACTCGGGATAATCGACTTTATTAGGAACATCTCAAAACATAGGAATTAAGAACATGGGATAACCATACTTGAAACTTACGGAAACATCATGGAATTCAATTCTAAGAGAGAAGTTTTAGCCAACATACATTTCTCGATATTTCCTTAAGTTACTACAACGTCCCAACACTTCTAGAAATATAAACCTGTAGGAAGACAACTAAAATCGGATAATAATTAGAAGGATTCTCATGACATAAGTCTCTTGGGAATTTGTTCAAACACCTATTATGCAAAATTGACTACAAAACTCTACAATGGTAATCCCCTCCCCCCAAACCAATTTCAAGAAGACACTACCCAAAATAGTTAAACAACCCCACATACTACCACCTAATGTTACATACATGTCCTATCCCCGATTCCATGACCTAATTAAACACATAACAATTTCATGAAGGTTTTAGGACAAGGTCTTACCCGGGTAGATAATGGTCTAGTGAGTGGCTTCCCTTGAATCTTCAAGATTGGGGCAAGGATTGATGATTAGAATGACTAGGTCTTCTCCCTCTCTATCCAAGATACTATCACTTCTCTCTAAAACAATAGATCTTTTCTTCAAAATGNAGTTAAAATCATAAACGAAAGATACACCACTTATCCTTGAAATACTTTTTCCCAAAAGGGCAACACACAATTTCAACTTATGAGTATGTAAGAACTAAAATCACATTGGAGATGTTTATAAAAGAGAGCATGGTGATTTACCACTAAAACAGTGGTTCAAATCATAGGTATTAGTTGAAACAACCGTATTTTAACACGACTTGAGTACATAAGCCTTTAGGCAATTCTATTTTCAGAGTAAATTCGGAGCAGTTGATTTAAGGCTCATTTCACACATCATTTCATCTCATTGGCACAATTGGCCACAAGTATAACTTTTATTATTGTCAAGGTGGCCACAATTTATATCCCCTCACTTCTTTCCCTTCCAAGAATCTTTATAGATTATCAAAAATAAGAGCATTTGAAATCAAGGCCTTAAGTATAAATATGAGCATTAGGGGTATTAGGCGCATTGAGTATTCTTTCCAAGTTAAGCATAATGGACTTTCATTTGAAACATAAATTGAAGTTATAGCGCTTTAACACATAAACCACACTTGAACACATTCCCTAAGGAGATCATGATGAAATAGGAGTAATTGGAACATGTTTTGAGTACATACATCTTTCAACACATTGATTACTCGGGATAATCGACTTTATTAGGAACATCTCAAAACATAGGAATTAAGAACATGGGATAACCATACTTGAAACTTACGGAAACATCATGGAATTCAATTCTAAGAGAGAAGTTTTAGCCAACATACATTTCTCGATATTTCCTTAAGTTACTACAACGTCCCAACACTTCTAGAAATATAAACCTGTAGGAAGACAACTAAAATCGGATAATAATTAGAAGGATTCTCATGACATAAGTCTCTTGGGAATTTGTTCAAACACCTATTATGCAAAATTGACTACAAAACTCTACAATGGTAATCCCCTCCCCCCAAACCAATTTCAAGAAGACACTACCCAAAATAGTTAAACAACCCCACATACTACCACCTAATGTTACATACATGTCCTATCCCCGATTCCATGACCTAATTAAACACATAACAATTTCATGAAGGTTTTAGGACAAGGTCTTACCCGGGTAGATAATGGTCTAGTGAGTGGCTTCCCTTGAATCTTCAAGATTGGGGCAAGGATTGATGATTAGAATGACTAGGTCTTCTCCCTCTCTATCCAAGATACTATCACTTCTCTCTAAAACAATAGATTTTTTCTTCAAAATGTGCCCCAAAGGCTACTAATCAAAATGGGGTTGGGTAAGAAAATTTTGAAAATAAACCCCTATATCAATTATGTGGTGCAATTCTGTGGTAGCAGAATAGATACGGGGCAAGCAGAATGGCCACAAAATGGTATGTCAATTCCGCGATGCTATTTTAGGGTAGCAGAATGGTTATGCAGCCAGCAAAATGGTTATGCGGATAACAAAATGGTTATACGGATAGCAAAATGGACATAAAGGGTTTTAAAATTCTTGGTTGGGTCTGGTCAATTCTGCCATGCTATTTCACGATAATATAATGGATATGCGGCCAGCAGAATGGCCACAAAATATTTTTCAAATTTGAATTGCTTCTGATTCATTCCGTGGTGATTATGTGGTCAGCGGAACATATCCGCTATAGCATAATGGAACACATTATTGTCATTTTTACAAATTCTTCTACCAACTCCAGGATGCATTATACAATCAAAACATCCGATTTGTGGCAAATTAGCTTGACTTGGCACCATAAAAACATAAATTCTTGGTGAACGTTTACGAGGCTTTACAATTTTGTACTTTGGCTTAGGCGGGGTTGATCCCGATTACACCAGCTACTTCTCAGGATAGGTGAGGAGCTCAAATTCATGCCTCCACACTACAAAATAGCGGGATCATGTTGATATGGATCCGAGTGTTATAACGATCAGCCCGTGGTTGCTGTTCAGCCCAAGGTCAGGCCAGTTATGTTAGAGGAGGAGTAGAAGAGGTTAGAGATGCTCTAGAAGTATCATCCTCCTCATTCCAGCAATGGGCCTTCTGAGGATGCATGGGGTTTCTTAGACTAGTGTCACTATATTCTATACACTATGGCATAGTGGAGTTGATCGGGGTTGATCTTACTACTTTCCAGCTGACGGGGCCGTTATATTGATGGTGGAAAACTTATGAGGAAAGTAGGCCATTTTCTGCCACACCACTCCCTTGGGCTCAGTTCATTTATCTCGTTTGAGGGACTTTATTCTACAAACCCTCAGGTATGCGTTGCGCACCGAGTTCGAGCAGTTTCACTAGGAGACTATGACCGTGACTGAGTACGATGAGGTTTACTGAGTTATCTCGTCATACACATGTTTTGGTTTCCACTGTTAGAGAGAGAGTCTGTTGATTTATTGTGGGACTCAGTTATAGCCTCAGATTTGGGATGGAATGGGAGCTACAGACTAGGACTCTATTCCACTAGGTTCTAGAGATTGGTAGGAGGTTGAAGCGTATCAATGGGTAGAAGACCAAAGATAGAGAGGCCAAGGGGCCTCATGGTTTTGGCGGATTTAGTGGTTCCCATTGTTAAGCTACAGGTTGTCATTGAAGAGGCTTTATCAATCGACCAGTTCAGTATGCACTTCAGGTTACATGTAGTGCTCCACATGTAACAGACCTCAAGGTGCTTATTTTGGACAGCCATCCTCTAGTGCACCTTCTGCACCGGGTTCCTATAGCGGTTATTTTATTCATTTGAGGTAGACTCAATACCTGCAGCCACGCTCGAAAAGGAGTTGTTTTGAGTATTGTTATACAAGCCATATGGTGAGGGACTGTCTCAGACATCGAAGGGGTGGACCTCGCGGGGAATTCAGGCTATGGCTACTACTCTAGTTGCTACTTCACCTGCACAACCGGGTAGAGGTAGAGAACATGTGGGTAGAGTATATCATAGAGGGGGAGGTCAGGTCCCTTTTTATGCTTTCCCTGATAGGACCGAGTTTGTTGCATTAGATGTTGTCAACCATTAGTTTTATTTGATCCGAGTTCCACTTATTTGTATGTGTCATCCTAGTTTGCTTCATATTTTGAGTGTCTCGTGATTCTTTGAGTACCCTTTGTTTATGTGTCTATGCTCTTGTCTGGTCACTATCGGGCTATAAGACTAGGGTTGACCTTCTATTACACAATATGGTAGATTTTGATATGATTTTGGGTATGGATTGATTGTCACAAAAATCACACTATTCTTTATTGTCACACTAATACCTTGACATTAGCTATGCCGGGGATGTCGAGGATGGAGTGGAGAGGTGCATTGGGTCATGTACCTAATAGTGTAGTATCTTTTTCTAAAGGCACAACAGATGGTTGAAAAAGGGTGCTTGGACAACTCAGCCTTTGTGAGGGATGTTAGTGGTGATACTCCTACCATTGAGTCAGTTCTGTTAGCGAGTGAGTTTCCTGATATATTTCTAGTAGACCTACCGGGCATGCCAACTGATAGGGATATTGATTTTTGTATTGACCTTGTGCTGGGCACTCAACCCATCTCTATTCTACCTTATCGCATGGCACCGGTGGAGTTGAAGAAGTAGAAGGAGCATCTTCAAGAGAAAAAATTCGATAAGGATTTCATCAAACCGAGTGTTGAACCTTGGGGTGCCCCAGTTCTATTTGTGAAGAAGAAAGACGTCTCTTTGAGGATGTGTATTGACTATAGGCGGCTGAACAAGGTTATGGTTAAGAATAAGTACCTACCACGACGTGTTGATGATTTATTTGATCAACTTCATAGTGCTAGGGTATTCGCAAAGATTGATTTGAGATCGGGTTACCATCAGTTGAGGATCCAGGCATTAGATATATTGAATACGGCTTTCATTAACTGCTATGGTCACTACGAGTTCTTTGAGATGTCTTTCGGGCTGACCAATGCCCCAACAACGTTTATGCACTCGATGAAAATAATGTTTCAGTCGAATCTCGATTCCTCTATCATTGTTTTTATTGAAGATATACTGTTGTATTCCCGCAGCCGAGAGGAGCATGAGTAGCGCTTAAGGATCGTGCTCCAGACATTGAGGGAGAAGAAGCTATATTCCAAATTCTACAAGTGCGAGTTTTGGCTAGATTAGGTGGTATTCTTGGGTCACGTGGTGTCTAGTGAGGGGATAAGGTGGATATGAATAAGATTAAGGCAGTTCAGAGTTGGCCCCGACTTTCTACTGCTCCGGAGTTTTCTAGGTTTTGCTAGGTATTATCGTTGTTTCGTGGAAGGGCTTTCATCCATCACATATCCTTTGATTAGATTGACTCAGAATGGGGCCCCATTCGGGTGGTGAGACGAGAGTTAGGAGAGATTGCAAAACCTCAAGACTACTCTCACTACAGCTCCAGTTCTGGTTTTACCTTCATTATCGGGTTCTTATGCAATATATTGTGAGTTGATGCCTTACGAGAATAACTATTAGATGCACGATTTTGAGTTAGCATCCATTGTTCACATGCTTATATTTTGGAGGCACTATCTTTACGGTGTGTCATTTGAGGTGTTCACGGATCGCATGAGACTATAACACGTATTCAAATAAAAAGGATATGAACCTGACGCAGCAGAGGTGGTTATAGCTACTAAAGGACTATGGTATAGCCATTATTTATCATCCTTGACAGGCCAATTTGGTGGCCAATGCTTTGAGTAAGACGGCTGAGAGCATGTAAAGTCTTGCTTTTATTCCAGCTGGGGAGCGATTGTTAGCATTGGATGTTCATGCTTTGGCCAATAGATTTTGTGAGGTTGGATATTTCAGAGCATATACGGGTTCTTGCTTGTGTTGTGTCATGATCGTCTTTGTTTGAGTGTATCATGGCACATCAGTATGATGATCCCCAATTGCTTGTCCTTAAGGACACGGTGCTGCACGGTGATGCTAAGGAGGTGACTATTAGTGATGATTTGGTATTGAGACTTCAAGGCCGAATTTGTATGCCCAATGTGGAAAGGTTGCTGGAGCGGATTCTTGTAGAGGCCCATAGTTCGCAGTATTCTATTCATCCAAGTGCGACGAAGATTTACCATGATTTGAAGCAGCACTACTGGTGTAGAAGAATGAAGAAAGATATTGTGGAGTATGTGGCTTGCTGTTTGAATTGTCAGCATGTTAAGTACCAGCATGAGAGACCGGGTGGTTTACTTCAGAGGATATTCGGTAGTGGAAGTGGGAGCGTATCACTATAGATTTTATTGTTTGGCTTCCATGTACCTTGAGGAAATTCGATGAAGGCGAGTACGACATTTCATCCCTAGACGGATCCGTGGCTCATGGGACCATTTCATAATGCTATTAGAGTTATCCTACAACAGCAACTATCAATCGAGCATCTTGATGGCTCCGTATGAGGCCTATTATGGGAGGCAATGATGTTCTCCGTTATGTTTGTTTGACCCTGGGGAGGCTAGGTTGATGGGCACTGATTTGGTCTACGATGCTTTTAAGAAGGTGAAGTTGGTTCAAAAGCGGCATCATACAACGTAGTCCAAGCAAAAGAGTTATGTTGATATGCGGGCTCGTGATGTAGCATTCAAGGTGGGTGAGAAGTTTCTACTCAGAGTTTCTCCCATTGAGATACTTGAGATAGTGGGTGAGGTGGCCTACAAACTTTCATTGCCACCCAATTTATCGGGAGTTCGCCTGGTTTTCCGTATTTCCATTCTCCGAAAGTACTATGGAGATCCATCATATGTGTTAAAGTTTAGCCCAGTCCAACTGGTCAAGGATTTGACCTATGTTGAGGAATCGGTGGCTATTTTTGACAGGAAGGTCCAAAAGTTGAGGTCGAGGAACATTGCATCGGTGAAGGTTCAATAGAGAGGTCAACTAGTTGAGGAAGTGACTTGGGAGACCGATCATGATACTTGTTGGAGGATGAACATTTGTTTAAGATGGGAATAATGTAACGACTCGACCGGATATTTTGTGTATTTTATCCGGACTTTTCCTTTTTGAAGCTTCTCGTATATGTATTTGTGGTTTTGTGACTTGCGGAGATAGTTGGTTGGGTTTCAGGAAGGTTTTGGGTTGATTTGGATTGCTTGGTTCTTAGTTTTAACCCTAGGTTAAGAGTGTTGATCGAGGTTTGACTGTTGTGAAAATGACCACGAAAATGTATTTGGATGGTTCCAATAGGTTCTTATGGTGATTTTGGACTTAGGCATATTCTCAAAATTGGATTTGGAGGTTCCTTTGTTGGATTGACTCTTCTTGCCGAAAGTTGGCAATTTGGAATCTTAGAATTTTCATAGGTTTGACCATAGGTTGACTTTGTGGCTATCGGGTTCGGATTTTGGTTTCAATAGGATTTTGGTTTCAATACTTGGATTACATTCGTCTTGGCATTTGAAATTTGTGTGCAATGTTTGGTGTCATTCAGAGTTGGTTTGATAGGAATCAGACACTTGGTTGTGATTTTAGCAGTTCTTGAGTTTCATCATGAATTATATGTGTTTTTGTGTCCGACTCGTAGTTCTGGATGTTTTTTGGTGTTTTGAGTTTGCGATAAGATTGCAATCAAGGTGGTATGATGTTTCTAGACTTGTGTGGATGTTCGGTATGGAGCACCGGGGGCTCGGGCGAGTTTCAAACGTGTTTCAGATTGGTTTGGACTTGATTCATAATTGCTTGTGTGCTGGTGCTGCAGTTATAACAAATGCGAGCACCAATTCGCATTTTCTTATACCCCATTTGCAAAGTAACAATCACATTTGCGAAGGGGGCAATGGATGGCAGGCTTTGCATTTGCGAAGCAAGCCTCGTAAATGTGAAGTGGGTTGGGCTGGGAGCAGGTCGCTTTTGCAAAGGTGTATTTCATTGCATAGGCTAAATGAGTGTCACTTTTGCAACATTTTTTGGAATTTTTGGGATTTTTTATTATGTTTTAAAAAAGTAAAAATTTGAGATTTAAGGGCCGAATTGGACTCGGATTTGAAAACCAAACATATATATGAACTTATGGTGTTATGGGTAGTTGAGATAATGTTGATGTGCATTCCGTTGTTAATGGCATTCAATTATGACTAGATTTATGACCAGATTTGGCATTCCATTATTAATGTGCATGCGACGACATAAGAGTACCTTGTGGGGGATAATTATGAGATATATCGGGGGTGATTCTTGTTATTTTTATATGTTGGAACCGAGAGTAGATGTTTTGATCAAGTTCTTGTTTTTATTAAATGACTTTCCCTTGTGTTTTATGAGTCGTTGGTTGAATCCAATATGTTATCACATGCCCTGGTCCCACTAATATGTTGTTGGAAAAGGCATATTTTCTTATATTGACTTGTTGTTAAACATTCTTCGAGGTGGTTAATATTTGTTTTGTTATATTTTCCGTTGTCAGTTTTATTTTGATATCTTGCACATGTGATTTTTACTAGTGAGTGTCTTTAGTTTAACCGAGGTTAGTATTGACACTTACTGGGTATAGATTGGGGTGTACTCATACTACGCTTATGCATATATTTGTACACACCCATGTATATCGGATCGTGTTGGACACTAGAAAGTCGAGCCAGAGCTGCAGAGACTTCAAGGTATACATGTTGTTCCGCTCACAAGCATCGAAGTCACCTTTTGTTGATTCCTTACTACTGTATATTGTATCCCAAACAATGTTCTAATTTGAGACTTCTTGTACACTCTCTGTAGAGCTTATGACTCAGTATTAGCGTGTTTTGGAATTTGACTATTGTATTTCTGTTTTTCGTTATGTTATGGTAAGTTTTCAGCTTTCATTAATATTTGAGTTGTTATTTATCTGTTGATCTTGTTATGTGATAGGCTTACCTAGTCTTAGGATTTTTGGGTCGTGACAGAGCCAAACTAAAACGTGAATCCTATATTGCAGTAAATATGACGACATTACTATTTGAGATAAAGGGTGAAAAGAGTAGCTTTGGGTAGGGGTCTCATGAAACAAAGTAATGAATTTATATAGGGAAAATAGATGAATACCATATGGTATGTTACTTTTTAAATTTAATATTTGGGGGTTATGAATATGAAATGCATATAAGTTATGAATATTATAAATAGTAGAAGTTAAGATGGTATGTGTTATGAAAGTATAATTTTGAATTTTAAAGCAAATAAAAGACAACAAAGATAAATGGAAATGGTATTCAAGTGTTAAAGTCGCGTGGGCTATGTTCTAGAAAACTGCTACATTGGGTTCTTGATTACCCCATTGTGTTAAACAACTTAAATGAGAGAAATGAAGGGAAAAATAGTATTAAAAAAAAGAAAATTACCATAAAGTTACTCATTAAACATTTGGGAGTTATGGATATGAAATGGATGGAAGTGATTGATATTATTAAAAGTATAGGTTATGAAGATAAAAAAGTGTGAGTTATAAAAAAATATTAATGTAAACTAAATTGAAAGAATGATAAAAAATTCAAAAAAACAAAATAGAGAAAAAAGATGAATATTCCTTTTTTGCTTAAGAGAGGTGCCACCTCAGTTTCATGTTGCTCTCTTACATATATATAGACAAATTAGCGTAGAAACTATCATATAGGCTATGTTGAATACAACTACATGCTATTACATGGTAATAGATTTTCAAAAAAAATAATGCCAAGTAATTCAAAGAAATAAGATAACTATCAATTGAATAAGATTCCGTTGTACATAGATTAAAGAATGATATGAGAACTTACATTGTACTATAATGAGAGTTTTTCTGGAAAAGAAAGGAAAGAAGAATAGTCGACAGTAAAACTCTAACGATTAAATATAGAAGAGAAGAACATTTGGGAATAATGACTGACCATATTCTTTGTATTGATAGGAAGATGTTGGATTGTTTGTGTGATGACCGAATAGGTTGTCTTGAGTACTAGCTTCATTTT
Source organism: Nicotiana otophora (assembly GCA_000715115.1). Lineage (NCBI taxonomy): Eukaryota > Viridiplantae > Streptophyta > Magnoliopsida > Solanales > Solanaceae > Nicotiana > Nicotiana otophora. The sequence continues at coordinate 37,471 of AWOL01S0021135.1, forward strand.
CTATATTTCGGGACCTCCCGTAGCTTTATCTGATGATATAGGACTTGCGTGCATGATCCCTATTATTTTTTCAGAGAGCTTATATCAGAAGTTTAAAGAAAAAGTGATTTTTGGCTTTAATCATAACTAGAAGTGACAACGGTCAACTTATTTGGTAAACAACATCGGATCTGTTTTTTTAATGATTCTGATAGGTTAATATAATATTTTTGGACTTGTATGCATGTTTTGTTGGGGTCCCGGGTGACCCGAGGCAGTATCGGCGCATTATGTGAAAAATTAGAAGATTGATTTTCTAAGATGAATATCTTGAGTTTTGCTGATCGATTCTTGATATTTGGTGTTATTTTAATGATTTGAGGTAGCGCGCAAGTTTGTGTGACGTTATTGCACTTTTATGAATGTTCTGATTGGAGCCTGAGGGACTCAAGTGAGTTTTAGATATATTTTGGAAGGATTGGAGAGCTGATGCAGGCATCTGCTGGAATTGATCTGGAAGTCTTGTATTTGCAAGGACCTGATCGCAATTGTGAGCCTCGCATTTGCGATGTCACACTCGCAAATACAATGGGGGACAGGGGGCTAGGACTTCACTTTTGCGATGAAAAGACCACATTTGCGAAATCGAGGCATCACATTTGTGACACTGGAGGACTGGGTCCTGCTTCACTTTTGCAAAGCGTTGTCCGCATTTGCAAGCTAGAGGGTCTTCACAAAAGAAAAGGACATGTCGCATTTGCAACAACATGGTGGCTGGGACACTGATCGCTTTTGCGATATCTGCATCTATGCAAAAGTTTGAAATGTCGGGACATAGCTCATTTTACACGTGGGCTATCGAAGAAGAATGTCTTCCCTAATTCATTAGTAAGTAGCCTTAACTTGTTTTTAATCAATTTAAATTGCTAGTTCATGAATTTTATCATCAAAATTATGAATTTCAATTAAGAAATTGGGGGTTTTAGGTAGAATTTAGGAATTTTATAAAATTGATATTTAGTCCTCGAATTGACGTCGGATATGACATAAATCACATAGCAGGGCTCGGGGGTTAATGGGTAATCGAGTTTTTGGTCCAAATCTCGAATTCTGACCACGTGGGCCCGCGTTAACGTTTTATTGACTTTTTCAATTTATTTAAAGATTTAACCTTTTTCATTTGTGGTTAGCTTCTACAGATTGTTTTGATGTGCTTGAGCAATATTCGACTATATTTGATTGGTATGGAGCAAAGGGAAAGTCGTGTTAGATTGTTGACTTGTTTTTGGAAAGAAGCAAGTGTCGTGGTTAACCTTGACCTGAGGGAATTATGACTTGATTGGTCTATTTGCTACTTGATTTATGTGCGGGAACAAGGTATATGCAAGGTGACGAGTATATATGCGTTTTTATGGGTTTAAGCATGCGAGGTGGACCAATTAATTAAATGTTTTCAATTATATTATGCCTTCTTTTATTCAAACTCATTACTTGTTTCATGCTTTAATTGATGCATGTATTTACTTGTCAAACATGCCTTTACTTGTTACACGCCTCTATTTGCTATATGTTCCAAGTATCCATGCCTTTATTTATTGTCCGATCTTAATTGTTCTATGATCTACATGTTACTAGATAGATGCTATTATTTGTCTCATACCTTTACTTGTGCATTTGTCTATACTTGATTTCTATTTTCACTTTAAATTGTTATATTGGATTTGTCTTAGAGAATTTATACGTTTTGGTTCCTTTTTAAAGATACGCCATAGTTGTTTGCAGAATATATATATATATATATATATATATATATATATGTTGATCGGGTTGCACGCCCTTATAATGTTAAATATATGTGGATTGGGTTGCACGTTGCAATGGTATTATACATATATATGGATTGGGTTGCATGTTGCAACGGTATTATATATATGTAGATCGATTTGCATGCCACATCGCTATTATATATATATATGGATCGGATTGCGCGCTGCAATGGTATTAGTATTATATAAGTCGATGGGATTGCACGCCGCAATGGGGAAGTTGTATTATGGTTATTCATTGTTGTTGGTTTCCTGTATTGTGTTGTGAAATTGTGTAGTGATGATATTATGGGGCCCTCTATTATGTATTTCTTATTTCGGTTATCATATTAATTAGTTGTTCCCTATCTAATTGTTGTTTTTCTGCTCATTTCCGTACAAGTTCATAGTGATAGTCGTGTCATAGTCTCGTAACTACTTCGTCGAGGTTAGGATTGGCACTTACAGAGTACATGGGATTTGTTGTACTTGT
>AWOL01S0021138.1:8933-19732 GCA_000715115.1 Nicotiana otophora
ATTGTCACGACCTAAAATCCCACCACAGACGTCGTGATGGCACCTAGTCTCTAAAACTAGGTAAGCCGATTCAATTACATTTTTGAAGCCATTTTTTTTTAAAATTAAATAAGTAATAAAACATAACAGCGGAACAAATATAAATATACAATCTCCCAAGACTGGTAGTAGTGAGTCAGGAACTCTAGCTGAATACATGAAATGATCACGAGTACCAAATATACAATACTGTTTGATTAAAAATTAACAGTACAATGAAATGAACAGACTCCAAGGGACTAGGACGACCAAGCAGCTCTACCTTGAATCCTTGCGATCACATTCTAACTCTGTCCGGGTCCGATACCTCCAATACCTGGCTCTGCACAAAAATGTACAGAAGTGTAGAATGAGCACACCACAGCGGTGCCCAGTAAGTATCAAGAATAACCTCAGTGAAATAGAGACGAGGTACAGTCAAGACACTCACTAGTCTAATAGCCTGTGCAATATAATATACAAGATGGTAGGAAACAGATAACAATAAGGACATCATAAAACAACCATTTAATATCGCTCAACAAATAATAAATACAAGTACACCCAATTTAATTAAATTCTTCAAATAAATATCCTTCACATATAATTTTACCAAATAACTCTCTTTCAAATATAATTTTCCTCAAATAAATATCTTTCAAATATAATTCTTTCATATAATACTTTCTAAATAAAAATACTTCCAAATAAAATTTTTGAATATAATTCTTCAATTAAAAAGTCACCACGTGACACCTCATTTCATAATCATAAAAATACGGGTCTAAGTCCATTTTCATATTTTTCATAAACACGGGTCTCAACCCATTTTTCATATCTCCACGGCACTTCGTGCCCATAACTAAATCATTATATTTTTCCGGCACCTAGTGCCCTCATTTCATATCACAACTGCAGGGACAATTCACATGCCAATATCCTCAATGTATATAAGATCCACATGATCAATATATTTCCACTAAAGTGACTTTAGAATTTTTAAAATCAAGTAAAAAATCAACAAAGAATTGAATTTATTTTTAGAAATTATTTGGGTGAAGAAAATAACATTTCACATAAAATCAAGATGGCAATCACACCAAATCATCGTATAAAACAATTTCAACAAACAAGGATCTAGGAATGACAAATAGAGGATTTAATAAGTGTCAATAATTTCCAATTTAATACCTAAGGGCGTCTAAGGATTTTAATCAACGAAATTTGCACATATAAACCAAGTATGTACTCGTCACCTCGCGTACATGGTTTTCAATTACACAGTTTGCACATAATACTCAATGCCTATGGGGTATTTCTCCCACTCGAGGTTAAGCAAGACACTTACTTTTTTGAAGTTATGCCGATATACCAAAATCGTCTTCTTGTTGAATTGACCTCCGTACCGCTCAAATCTATCCAAATTAATTGTATAACTTCATTAAAATTCATCGGAAATAATTCCGGATAATAATACGTCGACTTAAAAATTTATTCCAAAAAGTCAACAAAAGTCAATGCGGAGCCCTCCCCTCGGAACCCGAATAAATTTTTATGAAATCCGATGTCACGACCCAAAATTCAAAAAGGCCGTGATGGCACCGGACACCACTGTCAGGCAAGCCAACCATAATCAATTAACTTAATTACCCATTTTAGTATTTTTTAAATAAAAATTTTCTTTAATAAAACTGTAGAGATAAAACTCATAGAGTAAATAATAAATATTTTTGCAGCTAAATTTCTAAACAATTCACAACCATTTCCAAAATCCGGTGTCACAAGTGCATGAGTATTTACTAGGGAATTAAAAATAAAATACAACATCTGTCAAGAATACAAATTAGATAGAAAAATATAATAACTCTGAAAGAGACTCTGTTAGCTGCGGATCGTAATATAGAATGCAGCTCACCCATGTCCCCACAATTATTAACCACACCTCTGCGCCCACAAGGCTGCTATATATATATGTACCTGCACAATAAAATATGCAGCAAGTGCAGTATAAGTACGAAAATAACGTGTACCCAGTAAGTATCAAGCCTAATCTCGAAGTGGTAGAGACGAGATAGTCGACTTTAACACTCACTATGGGTCAATAATAATAATTAAAATAAATTATAATTAGTCAAATCAGCATGGTTCACAGAGTTAACAATAATTTTATTCAATTAGCAGAAATAATAAGAATCCTTCAAATGCAACAATTTTCCAATTTATTAATTAAATCATGCAATTTCAATAAAACTTCCAATTTATCAAATAACTTTACAAGCTGTAATTCAATTTAAATAAAATTTTCAATTTATCAATTCGTCTCATTTACAGGAATAACAATAATTCCTTAACAAGCAGGAATAATAATTCATTAAATTTCAAAGATTTTCAATTTATCAATTAGTTTCGCAAGCTGAAATAAACTATTAAGGTATTGTGTAATTATTATTATTAAGCACGATTTCTGCCGAGGATGTACGGCCCGATCCAGAGTGTCGTGTACACTGCCGATGGACGTGCGGCACGATCCATAGATGCATCTATCCTGCCGAGGCGTTCGGCCCGCTCCACAAAAAAAGGAGGACATTTTCTTATGTACCTCCGGAAGAAGAGTATATTTATTATGAGATAAATTCGGGAGGAGAACAATTTCTTTTAACAATTAATTGATTTAAACAGAAAATCAAGCATATGAAATTTCCATCCTTTAATATCTTTATCTAACAATTCACAATATATTCATATATATCAATTAATATTAATTAATCAAGGAATATAATTTACACAAGTAATTCATGCTTTGAGTCCTAAACTACCCGGACTTTAGCATTTATAGTAGCTACGCACCGACTCTCGTCACCTCGTGCGTACGTAACCCCCGCAATTAGCAACAATTATTCAATTTAATCCCAATGGAGTAATTTTTCCCTCACAAGATTAGACAAGAGACTTACCTCGTCTCAAAGTCCACTTTCCAATTACCACGTCGCGTTGAATTCTCGATTCGATGCCGAAAAATCCGAAAACTATCCAAATATTATACAAAATAATTAATATATGCTAAATGATTCAAAATTTATCTATTAAATAAATTACCTTATCCAAAATGGTAAAATTTCTAAAATTTACCCCGGGCCTACGTGTCCGAATTTCGAAAATTTCCGGAGGGAATCGTTACCCATAATCTCAAGAACTCAAATATATAATTTCCATCCAATTCCATAACCATTTCCGTGGTGAAAAATCAAAAATACCAATTTCGAGGTTTTTCTTCAAAACTCCAAATTTCTACAAATTTTAATGTCTAAATCCATATATAAACCATGTATTTAACTTGCAATAGGTGTGAATTAACTTACCTCCAAGTTGCTATGTGAATGCTCCTCTCAAGAAGCTCCCAAGATCGTCCAAGAATGAAGAAATGAGCAAAAATGCTCAGATCCCCGCTTTAAACACTCACTGCCCAGCGATCATCGCGCCCGCGACAAAAGTTTTTGCACCTGCGGCTTCGCACCCGCGATGGATTTTTCGCACCTGCGGCTTCACGCCCGCGATGGATTTTTCGCACCTGCGGCTTCGCGCCCGCGATGGAGTTTTCGCACCCGCGATGAATTTTTCGCATCCGCGGCTTCGCACCCGCGATGGATGTTTCGCGTCCGCGGCTTCGCACCCGCGATGGATTTTTCGCACCCGCGATCACACCAGATATCAGCGGCCTCAACTCTTCCTCAAATATCAAATTCGATCCGTTAACCACCCGGAATCCACCCGAGGCCCTCGGGACCTCAACCAAATATACCAACAAGTCCTACAACATCATACGAACTTATTTGAAATTTCAAATCACATAAAACGATGCTAAAACCACGAATTATGCTCCAATTCAAGCTTAATGAAACTTAAAATTTCCAACTTCTTCATTCGATGTCGAAACCTATCAAATCAACTCCGATTGACCTCCAATTTTTCACACAAGTCATAAATGACATAACGGAGCCATGAAAAGTTTCGAAACTATATTCCGACTCCGGTATCAAAAAGTCAACTCCCCGGTCAAACTTCCAAACTTAAATTCTTGTTTTAATCATTTCAAGCCTAATTTCACTACGGACTTCCAAATAAAATTCCGATCATGCTCCTAAGTCCAAAATTATCATACGGAGCTGTTAGAATCATCAAAATTCTATTCCGGAGCCGTTTGCACACAATTCGATATCCGGTCACTATTTGAACTTAAATTCTTTTTAATTGTTTCATCAAAATTCCATATCTTGGGCTAGGGACGTCAGAACTTGATTCCAGGTATACGCCCAAGTCCCAAATCACGATACGGACCTACCAAAACTGTCAAAATATTGATCCGATTCTGTTTGCTCAAAAAGTTGACCAAAGTCTGAACCAAAACACTGAACCGAGTGTTTCGATTTCAACCCAAACACTTCCAAATCCCGGATCAACCATCCCCACAAGTCATTAATCATTTAAAGCACATACGGAAAGTTTTATTTAGGGAAACAGGGTTCTAAAAGTCAAAACGACCGGTTGGGTTGTTATATCCGAAAACCCATTCCGATACGAGTTCAACCATACCAATTTTATCGAATTTCAATAACAAATCGACCTCCAAATCTTAAATTTGTGATTTATGAAGTTTCTATAATTTTTTCCAAATTTCCATCTCAAAGTACTAATTAAATGATGAAATCAGTGAAATATTCATATATAATAACTAAATTCGATTTAGAATCACTTACCCCAATGAATTTCTTGAAAAATCCACAAAACATCGTCTCAAACCGAACTCCCAAAGTCCAAAAATGAAATAATACCCTAAACCCCGTTTATATATTGTGCCTCTGATCTCCCACTTCGCGGTCCGTCCCGGGTCCCGCGGTCGCGAACAACTAGTGCGTCCGCGAAATTCTTGAGGCTGCACTACCAGGCTTTAGTATTTTGGCCATAACATTCTCTAAAAATGTCTAAATGATGACTTCTTTATCTTTCTGAAAATTAGACACGAAGAGCTCTCTCATTTTTTAATCATCTCAAAATTCCTGATAGATCAAAAGATATAGGCTTCCGAAGTCGGACCAGAGGATCTGCAGAACTTCCAACCGCAGTCTGCGAAATTCTGACGCGGTCCGTGGAATCTTGCCGCGATCCGCGAAATTCCAAGAGCGGCCGCGAAATTCTGCTGCTGTCCGCGCCTCTCCTTCACCTAAGCACCCCAAAATATGCGGTCCGCGCCCCCAAAAATGTCAAAACAATATTAGAGTACCGAAATATTCGGACTCACTCAAAACTCACCCCGAATCTCATCCGGAATCTCCCGGACACAAACCATATATGCATTTCAATCATAAAATATGCTACGGACCTGCTCGCGCACTTAAAATACTGAAAAGAGGTCGTCTTGACTCGATATTGATCATGGTCAAACTTCCAAATTTCTTAACTTTACTAATCTCTCAACCAATGATCCAAAAATACACTCAAGCCCCTCGGGACTTCAACCAAATATACCAACATGTCCCAAAATATAATACAAACTTAGTGGAGGCTTAAAATCTCGTCAAATAACGTCAAAATTATGCATCGCGTCTCGAATCGAATTATAAGTTTTTGAATCTCCCAACTTCTATGTTTTGCGCCGAAACGTATCAAATCAATCCGGAATGACTTCAAATTTTGCACACAAGTCATAAATGGTATAATGTAGGCATTCAACTTTTCATAATCGGATTCCGGCCCCAATATCAAAAAGTCAACTCCCCGATCAACTCTTTTCTTTTAAGCTTCTTAAATAAGAATTGTTCTTTTAATTAAATTCCGAATCTTTCGAAAATCAAACTCGATCACACCCGCGGGTCATAATACTTATTACAAAGTTGCTCGAGACCTTAAGTCACTGAACGGGACGTTAATTCTTAAAACGACAAGTCGAGTCGTTACAACTATGCTATATATACATCGTATATCGAATATAGCTTTTATATATATATATATATATATATATATATACACACACACACACACACACTATACTATTACAAAGTTGCTCGAGACCTTAAGTCACTGAACGGGGCGTTAGTTCTTAAAACGACAAGTCGGGTCGTTACAACTATACTATATATACATCTTATATCGAATATAGCTTTTATATATATATATATATATATATATATACACGAATGCTTGATCGGTGGATCAATTGAAAATTCAATTATGTTCGATTAAACTTATATATATATATATATATATACACGAATGCTTGATCGGTGGATCAATTGAAAATTCAATTATGTTCTATTAAAACTTACTATAATTGAATTAAATTGTATTATTACAATTTAATATAATTGGATAACTCAATATAATTGGATCAATTGAAAATTCAATTATGTTCGATTAAACTTATATATATATATATATATATATATAGCTTATATACCAATTACTTAACCAATGTACGATATATTTAAGTCTGGTAAGTTAATATATTTTTTTATATAAAACAATTAATGTGTTATTTCAGGATTATAAATGAAATTTTAGAAAAACTAACTAAGCATATTTTTACATTTAAAATGTAATCATAATTTTATTCACTTAAAATAATTTTTTATTGATTTATGGAATTCTTATTTAATGCACTCTTTTTCATAAAAAAGAAAGAAACAAACAAATAATAAAATGGATAGATTAGTAAATAAATATTCCATGGGAAGAGAAGTAGTGGGTTTTTCCATGGGAAAATAAGTTTTTATTAAAAGTTTTCAAAATTTTCGACCGATTTCGGTCAGAATTTGAAATTATTTTCTTATCCCACATCGACTGAAATGGAAAAATAATTTTTTATTAAAGGTTTTCAAAAATTCCGATCGATTTCGATCGGAAATTGGGAAATACTCTTGTCCCACATCGGCTGAAAGATGTGAGCTTTTCCATCTTATAAGTTGAGCTTTGATGCATAGAGTCCAACAGTTGTGGACTAACAAAAAATAAGCAAATATAGGAAGGGTTGTAGTTAGTGCTTAGTAATAAGATTTAATATTCTATATTTAGAATTAGAATTTAATAAAATAATAATGATAATATATACTAGTACTAATTAGTAATATAGTAATAAGATATAATATTGTGGTGCTATGATATCTCGGGCTGGGGAGTATACATGCTATACAAAAAAATATATATCTGGAATATTTCTAAAATTATTATATATTTAAAATTCCGACCGATTTCGGTCGAAAATTTCCCTTAGCGACCATTATTTTTCCGACTAATTAAAAGCGGTCGGAAATTGGTCGCTTTTTCTCAATTTCCGACCGATTTCGGTCGGTTTTCCAGGACGAAATTAGCCAGTTTTTTAGTAGTGAGGTATCAGTTCCCAACAATGTCGGGTATTGTGATATGAATCGTCACTTCTTTCTTTAAACTCAACTCATATCATTATTATTTTTTCTCTATTATTTTTTCAAAAATGGACTTAAAAAAATATTGCCGTATTACTTTCAGTTAAGTAGCCAAATACAGATTCCTCTACTCTTCATCATTCAAAGATATTTACAGGACAGTTAAGATTGTACCAAACAGAACAGTTATTTCCAAATATGGTGTGTTATGTACTTAATTGTGATTGTGATATTCTTCATTCATATAAAAGACAAAAGTTTAACGCCAAACCTTTTCCATCTAATAGTAGTGGATCTTGATCAAAGTAGAAATAACACAGCCGACAAGAAATGTTTTTCAAAGAAAAAAGCATACAAAAAAACTAAAACAGTGGGTGGCCTTTGAGAATGTTGTGGACGAGAAGGTGAAATTTTGATCTCATCTCCATCGCATAGAAAGTAATGACATTTTGTGAACAAAAAGTTCAAAAATATCAGAACATTCATGTCCTTTAATATCTTGACGATTGAAAATTTCTCCCTCATCAAAGATTCCCATCGTGTACTGCTAGCTACTCCCTCCGTCCCAAATTAGTTGTCATATTTTGTTTCTTAAGAGTCAATTTGATTGTTCTTCAAAGTTAAAACTACAATTTAGATATTCAAAAAATTATATGAAAAGTAGTATATGTTGTAATTTTCCTCATATCAATATGATAAACAGTATATTTTAAAATGTTGATAAAATTTGACTTTCAAGAAGTGAAATATGACAACTAATTTGGGAAAGAGTAAGTACTAATATTCCTCTCTCTATATATATACAACTTCTTGTTCCTAGCTAGCTTCACAACAACCAACTTATTACTCCTATTTAATTCTCCTTTTTTTCCCCACTTTCTCTTATAGTCAGTCTAATTAATATAAATGGCTAAACTTTATTCACTAGGTTACTTAGTTATTTTCATCACCATTAGCCGTTTAGTGTCCATCATAGGTAAACCTTCAATTACAAATGAAGTTCTTTCCCACGTTGATATTGCAACAAGACTTAGTGTAAATATTTCAGATGCCACTATAGCAACTTCCACTGATTTTGGAAAACTTGTTCAAGAAATCCCAGCTGCAGTTCTTTACCCTTCCTCCATTCATGACATTGTTAAGCTCATAAACTACTCCAACAATGGCGCCATTTCTGCCCCTTTTGGCGTCGCGGCGAGAGGACATGGCCATTCAGTGAGGGGACAAGCCATGTCACCAAATGGGGTTGTGGTGGTCATGAGTTCTTTGAATAATAATAATAATAATAATGGAAAAATTAGGGTTTTTTGGGAGAGTTGTTTAGGGTTTTATTATGCAGATGTGGGAGGTGAGCAGCTTTGGATTGATGTTTTGCATGCCACTTTAGAGCATGGACTTGCACCTGTCTCTTGGACTGATTATTTATATCTCTCCGTTGGAGGAACTCTCTCTAATGCTGGAATTAGTGGCCAAACTTTCAAATATGGTCCTCAGATTAGTAATGTTCTTGAAATGGATGTTATCACAGGTAAATATAGGCAGTAATTACATCTAGATAATTAAATAGTTAAGGGCTCTTGATAGTAAGGTGTGAAGGTCGAGCATTAGGGTTGTAGGTTAGGGGGGAGTCGAAGCGTTTCTATGTTGTGCCGGGGGTGGGGCTAGGCTGGTAATGTTTCGCCTTGGGTTGTTAGTGGTTTATGTAGTTTCCACACTATTTTCTATGACATTATTACTGGTTATTGTTATTGTTTTTCCATCTATTTTATGTTTTTTACTATGTTGATATTATTTTTCTCGCTTCTGTTGCTGTCACCGACCCATTGTCTATTGTTTTTTTCTTCTTTTTGAGCCGAGGGTGTTTCGGAAACAGCTTCTGGGGTAGGGATAAGGACTGGGTACACTCTACCCTTCCCAGGCCGTACTTGTGGGATTTTGCTGGGTTATTGTTGGTTTCCAATAATGTCTTAACACCTACTCCTTCTGTTCTAATTTATGTGAATCCGTTTGACTGAACACGAAGTTTTAAGAAAAAAAATGAAGATTTTTGAATTTTGTGGTCCTAAATAAGTGAGAATATTTGTATGGCTATAATTCTTTCGAAACTTGTGATAAAAATAGTATTTGTGTAGTTATAAAAGTTTCTCATTAAGGGTATAATTAGAAGTTTAAGCTAAATTATTTCTAAATTTAGGAATGAATTATTTTTTTTTAAACGGACCAAAAGAGAAATAGGTTCACATAAAGTGGAACAGAGGGAGTGGTAATTATTTGTGTGAATTTAGGAATTGATTGATTCAAGTTTTTTATTTACATATTTATAAATTATGTGAAAAGTATCATTCTCTTCAATATTTCCTTTTACTTGTTCAGAATACATTATGCAATGCTCTTAAGAAAAATATTAACAATTATTTATTTTACTAAATTACCCTTATTAATGGTAATTATTCTATTCTTTGAAAATCTGAATTTGACTACTAGTACTCCAATAAGTCTCGAAAATAGTTACTTAATGAAAATGATATATAAATTTCGAAAAATAATTAATTCTCTTTTGATTTTCTGCAATGCACAAGTAAATCGAAAAATCTATTTTCAGTATAAGTTAACATAATTAATAATTTAAATAAAAAATATTTGATTTCCCAAATAGTAATATTGTGACATAACTTGTAGCAGTATTCTTTTCTTTTAAAATTACCTTTTTCCTTTTACATTATGTTTTGGGTAATTTCACTTTCCTATTTAGGGTGTCCCGTATATATATTTGTTTGTTTTGAAAAAGTCAAAATCCAGTTATCAGTTTTCATTTTTTTTTCCATGTAAAAGATGTGTGTAGCATCCAATGATCGGATGTGATGCTTCTGAGAAACCCAGTTTTGTTTTCCCCGGAAGATCTTGTAGGTAGAAAAAATAATGTACTGCCTTATTATAATCTGTCAGAGGTAATGCGAGTTTAGGTTATATACTTATATATATAAGGGAAGTATGTATAAAGAATTTTTTTTGCGTCAGCCAAATAATATTTCTAGGTGAATATCCTTCAAATGCGAAATTTAGAATAATGAAAATAAGATATGTTACATGTTAGCGTATGTATATCAATGTGATTTGATGGTGTAAAAATTATTTACTTAAACACGCATCATGTTCAATATCTTGTTTCTTGTTTTATTTCAGGTAAAGGGGAACTTGTCACTTGTTCCAAGCGGACAAATTCGGAGCTGTTTTTTGCAGTTTTAGGAGGTCTAGGCCAGTTTGGGATCATAATCAGGGCAAGAATTGTCTTAGAGAAAGCACCAACAAGTGTACTCGTCTTCTTCAAACATTTTCATGTCCTTTTTCTTGTTTTTTTTTTGGGGG
>AWOL01S0021138.1:22508-33418 GCA_000715115.1 Nicotiana otophora
TTGGGAGGGGGGGGAGAGAATTTCTAATTTTTATTTAATTTCTTGCAGGTGAAATGGGTTAGAGTATTGTATAGTGATTTTTCAAAATTCACAAGAGACCAAGAAAAACTGATCTCCATTAATGATGGCATGGACTATGTGGAAGGCTCTCTAATGATGAATCAAAGTCCTCCAAATAATTGGAGATCTTCTTTTTTCTCAACTTCCAACCAATCTAAAATACTTTCCTTGATATCCAAATATGGAATTATCTACTGTTTGGAAATGGTCAAGTACTATGATGATCAGACTGCTAATACAGTTGACAAGGTACTATTTATTACTCCACTAGATTGTGTAACTTATTCATAAAGAAATTTAAAAATTGCTAATATGATAAATGAATTTTGTTGTGTTTTGCTAGAGCTATCAAAACGGACCAGCCTAGCCCAAGCCTTGTGGGCTTTTAAATTTGATGGGCTAGGATGAGCCGGCCCACCATTTGAATGGGCCTTAACATGGATAGCCCAAACCTGCCCTAAGAGGACCATGGGTTAGGACAGATCTGTCCTTCAATTATTTTAGAAAAATAAATTTCTTTAAATTTTTAAATATTTTTTCGTGACATAGTCTCTTAACTAGATATATATACGTATGTTTTTATTCAGGAATTGCAGAAGATGATGAGAGGTTTGAACTTTGTGTCTGGACACATATTCAAGAAAGATACAGCCTTTGTACATTTTCTGAATAGAGTGAGAAGTGGTGAGCTAATGTTGCAATCAAAGGGAATGTGGGATGTTCCTCACCCTTGGCTCAATCTCTTTGTACCAAAGTCCAGTATTATGGACTTTAATGTTGGTGTCTTTTTGGACATCATTCTCAGACAAAACAAGACCACAGGACCTATTCTTGTGTACCCAACAACCAGAAAAAGGTACTCACTTCTGATACTTTCTTTTAATTTCTCCTCACTATATAGCATATTTCTGTGGTTAAATCAGTTTCAACGACGGGTTAGCGACCGGCTATCAAAATATACCATCAACTACGGTAGCAACAAATAATAATGAATTTCGTAGTTAATTCATGTTTTTTGTACTAACCCCTCCTCTTCTCTTACTGCATATGGGGATACGTCTACTAAAATTTGTCCCTTTAATGTCCACAACGTAATATTTTATAGCAAAATGGGATGGGTAGAGGCGGATCTAGGATTCTGAGAAGACGGGTGTACCATTTCGGGATGGAAAAATCGAGTAATTAAACTTCAAACGTGTGAAAACTGGGAAGTTGCATGAGAATTAATTGGTTTAGTGATTTAAAGAATAAAAAGGAAAGTTACGTTAGTAGAAATAGAAAGAAAAGAAATATTTAAGAAAAACATTAAACAAAATATTGGTTGGGGATTTGATCCCTTGACATAAGGGGCCAAAACCAGTGAACCACTTCACCTCTTTTGACCATGAGTTCCATTAAATATGAATACGTAGTTTTGTCAAATTATGTACATTATATATATACTTTTACCCGAGGACCACGGGTTCACGTGAACCACATTTTATACCGTGGATCAGCCCCTGGGATGGGGTATTAGAATACGAAAATATCTTTTTCATTTGCTTTATCCTTGTTTTTGCTAGTACTCCATCCGCTACTTGTAGCCTATTTGGCCAAACTGCAAAAATTGGTTTATTTTGAAGAGTGATTTTCCTCAAAAGTACTTTTTTTGGTGAGAAACAGTTTGTGTTTGACTAACTTATTTGAAAAACTCTTATGAGCAGCAATTATGTTTGGTCAAAAACTTTTAAAAACTGCTTCTAAGTGTAATTTTTTCAAAAGTACTTTCAGAGTGAAGTTACTTTTTCTACTTCTCCAAAATTATTTCTGCTTACTCTCAAAAGTACTTTTTCCCCCTCGAAAAGCTTGATCAAACACTTCAACTTTGAAAAAAAAAATATTTTAAAAAAAATATTTTTAACTTGGAGAAGGTTGGCCAAACAAGCTATTAGTTACCTTGCATATAATGCATTTTCTTGTAGGCTTTGAAACTAGTCATCATTAGGTACCTTCTTTCAAGTATGTGTCAAACATGTGAAAATTGCTTTTGATAATGAGTAAGTCAAGATCTCTGTGGGTCTACTTTGATACCATATATATATATATATATATATATATATATAAAATTGAACTGCGGTGACCATCTTCATACTTTTATTTAATTAATTATATATATTAGTAGTTTATGAATACTTTCAGATGGGATGATCGGATGTCTGTTGTGATACCAGAAGAGGACACATTCTACTGCGTAGGGCTATTGCATTCTAGTAGATTCAATGACTGGGAAGTTTTGGATGGACAAAATGAAGAAATCATAAACTGCTGTGAAAAAGCTGGTCTCAACGTCAAGCAGTATCTTCCACATTACAAAACCAAGGAAGCTTGGATGAATCATTTTGGCAAAAAATGGAAAACATTTCAACAAAGGAAAAGTCAGTTTGATCCAAAGATGATTCTGTCACCAGGACAAAAGATTTTCATTTAGCTCATTTTAGTGAGGGCAAGATGATAATAATATGGGGATAATTAATTACTGCCTGCAGAGGATATATATTGAGTATAGTTTACCGTCCGGTGGTTTGTTTGTCCAAATTGATTGAAGGTATATAAATTATTAATTTAGAACTCAATAACTTAAAAAGATTAAAATTTTAAACTCATAAATTTCAAAATACTACTAAGCTTATGTACAGGGACATCAAGTTTTTCATCTTTTATATTACACAACTTTTTATGTCATCCAAAAATAGAAATTAAGTCCATTATATGACAATACTGTCTCAGCGCTTCATTACACAAACATCTGGTCGGATTCATTTTTAACTTTTTCTAGCCGATAAATATAACTTATATACTAATTATACATATATTATGTATCCGCTTGCTATTTTTAATTTAAGTTGTTGATTGAACGGCTATTTAAGTTAATTATTGGTAGAATTTTTTGAATTTTTGACCCATCTAGTCGGGCTACATTTTTGGCCTCACATGATAATTCAGAATAGAGAAAACTACAGCCCAATTAATACTACAACGTGAGTAACATGTATGGGCCAGAGGCTGGCCCATTGTCCAAATACCTTTCTCTTTGTTCAAGCTATGGCGATTTGGCGATAAGAATTGACCAAGATACGTTTAGTTGTTCATGGCCGCTATGGCCTCTACACAATTATCATTTGATTATATTTCTCCTCCTTTCACTTATCCTTCTTCAAAACCACTTCAACTTCCCATTCCATTACCCAAAATTCAATCTTTGCACAACTTTAGAGCTAAAAATATCAGAATTTACTGTTCTTCCCAAACAATTCATTCAGATAAAGAAAATCAAACCAATCAGTCAAAAAAGAAGCAAAAACCCAGACCAAGCTTTCTTGAACAAGTTCAAAATAAATGGTCTGTTAAAACCACTTCATTAAGGGAAAAATTCCCTTGGCAAGAACTAAATTCAGTATCAATAGAAGAAGTTGCAGAACAAGACCTCCAGTTTTCTGTGGCAAAAACTGAAGAAAATCCAGTAGTAAATGAGTCAGTGAGTTCTGGTTCAAGAATTAAGGTAAATTTAGCTCCTTGGGTTCATGGAAATCAACCCAAAAAATCTCAGCTTGATTCTTTTGAGGCTAGAAATTTTGAAAAGAATGCTAATTGGGAAAATAATGTTTCTCAAGAATTGGATATTGAACCAGGAAAGGATGAAAAAGATATCAAACTGGAAACAAAGGTTTTACATAGATATGAGGTTCAAGACAATAAAGGTGGTTCCTTTACTGAGAGTTCCTCTAAAAATTCAGTTAGATTGCCATGGCAAGGTGAGAGAGATGTGGGACCCGTAGGGGGAGACAAGCTGAGAAAAAGCAATGCAGAAATGGCAGAGAAAATGATACCTGAGCCTCAACTGAAGAAGCTAAGAAATGCAGCATTGAGGATGGTGGAGAGAATAAAGGTTGGATCAGCTGGTATAACACAGGAACTAGTTGACTCAATTCAGGAGAAGTGGAAAGTGGATGAGATTGTTAAATTGAGATTTGAAGGTCCTCCTTCACATAATATGAAGAGGACTCATGAGATTCTAGAGGTTGGTTCTTGTTAATATTAGATAGATGTCTTGTACATACATTTATGTTTCATTTCTTGTATTGGCAAATGGCACCTAGATTGTTGTCAGCTGATTTAACTCTGTATATAAATCTTTTTTGTTCTTTAAATTTCTTCAGATAATATCTTGAATCATTTATAAGTTTGGCTTTGAAGTTTTCTTCTCGCGATATGCGTTGAATATGTTCCACTTTGTAGTTTTTGGTTCTAATATTTTGTCGATCCACACAGTTAGTCCCTCTGTCCCAATTTATCTGGCACTCTTTCCTTTTCAAAAAAAGAATGTCTATCTTTCATTATTTAAAAACAATTTATCTTTAGAATTTCTACTTTACCCTTAATGAATTGTTTTACAGCTGCACAATAATCTAAGGTTTTCTTTAGACCACAAGTTTCAAAACTCTTCCTTTCTTTCTTAAACTCCGTGCCGAGTCAAATGCCGCCACATAAAATGGGACGGAGGGACTACATTTTGCCAGTTTTCTGTGTAGATTGTAATATTGTGAATTCTTATGTGTATCATACTTTGACCATTGTTAGCATAGAACTGGAGGATTAGTGATCTGGAGATCAGGCAGTTCCATAGTGTTATACAAAGGAATATCATACAAGCTTCCTTGTGTACAATCTTTTACGACAAGAAACGACGATATTGACGAATCAGAGTCTTCAAAGAATGCTAACGGTCAAAGCTTTGGAGTCAAATCCTTAAATGAAGCTACTGAAAGACCGAGAAATGGTTTCAGTAATCTGTCTGGTGCAGAAATAATGGATTTAAGCGAGCTCAACATGCTGCTAGATGAAGTTGGTCCACGATTCAAAGATTGGTCAGGTCGTGAACCACTGCCTGTTGATGCTGATCTGTTGCCTGCTGTTGTTCCTGGCTATAGACCTCCTTTTCGGCGTCTTCCTTATGGAGCTAAACTCAACCTAAAAAACAAAGAAATGACGTACCTGCGCAGAACTGCGAGAATTATGCCCCCTCATTTTGCTTTAGGTATTTGGAAAGGGTTTCTAATGTTTCGTTGTCCTCTTTTGAAAATTGGTAACTTTGAACTCTTTTGACCTCCAAACTGTTGTTTGCATTGTTCAGGAAGGAACAGAGAACTGCAAGGTTTAGCCGCAGCCATGGCGAAGCTATGGAGAAGAAATGCTATTGCGAAGATAGCGATAAAACGTGGTGTGCACAATACAAGCAATGAAAGAATGGCAGAAGAACTTAAGGTAAACAGATAAAGCTCGCTAAACACTCTTAGAAAGTTAAGACTGCATGATAAGTACACACAGCATTAGTAAGTGTTAGCAAGAACGAAAAGAAGACAGAAGTATAACAACAACAACCCAGTAGAATCCCATTAATGGGGTCTGGGGAGGGTAGTGTGTACGCAGACCTTACCCCTACCCCGAAGGAGTAGAGAGGCTGTTTCCGAAAGACCCTCGGCTCATAAGATAATATTAGTATCACAACAACACTCATAAGATAAATAGCAATACCATGAAATTCAGAAGAAAGATGCAAAGCAAAGGGAGNCACAAGTTTCAAAACTCTTCCTTTCTTTCTTAAACTCCGTGCCGAGTCAAATGCCGCCACATAAAATGGGACGGAGGGACTACATTTTGCCAGTTTTCTGTGTAGATTGTAATATTGTGAATTCTTATGTGTATCATACTTTGACCATTGTTAGCATAGAACTGGAGGATTAGTGATCTGGAGATCAGGCAGTTCCATAGTGTTATACAAAGGAATATCATACAAGCTTCCTTGTGTACAATCTTTTACGACAAGAAACGACGATATTGACGAATCAGAGTCTTCAAAGAATGCTAACGGTCAAAGCTTTGGAGTCAAATCCTTAAATGAAGCTACTGAAAGACCGAGAAATGGTTTCAGTAATCTGTCTGGTGCAGAAATAATGGATTTAAGCGAGCTCAACATGCTGCTAGATGAAGTTGGTCCACGATTCAAAGATTGGTCAGGTCGTGAACCACTGCCTGTTGATGCTGATCTGTTGCCTGCTGTTGTTCCTGGCTATAGACCTCCTTTTCGGCGTCTTCCTTATGGAGCTAAACTCAACCTAAAAAACAAAGAAATGACGTACCTGCGCAGAACTGCGAGAATTATGCCCCCTCATTTTGCTTTAGGTATTTGGAAAGGGTTTCTAATGTTTCGTTGTCCTCTTTTGAAAATTGGTAACTTTGAACTCTTTTGACCTCCAAACTGTTGTTTGCATTGTTCAGGAAGGAACAGAGAACTGCAAGGTTTAGCCGCAGCCATGGCGAAGCTATGGAGAAGAAATGCTATTGCGAAGATAGCGATAAAACGTGGTGTGCACAATACAAGCAATGAAAGAATGGCAGAAGAACTTAAGGTAAACAGATAAAGCTCGCTAAACACTCTTAGAAAGTTAAGACTGCATGATAAGTACACACAGCATTAGTAAGTGTTAGCAAGAACGAAAAGAAGACAGAAGTATAACAACAACAACCCAGTAGAATCCCATTAATGGGGTCTGGGGAGGGTAGTGTGTACGCAGACCTTACCCCTACCCCGAAGGAGTAGAGAGGCTGTTTCCGATAGACCCTCGGCTCAAAAAAAAAAAAAGAAAAAAATTAACAAAGACAAAAGGAGAAAAAGGGAGACAATATTAGTATCACAGAAGTATACTAAGAAATAAGATTATGACAAAAAAGTAAAATTTTCCTTGGCTTTTTCTTTGAACTTGCACCTCATTCTGGCACTTAGATATCCCAGCCACTAAATTGTTGGCTGCTTTTGCAAGTTATCATTTTCTGGATTTTGTTTTTGGAATCTGTACTGGTGTAGAGTATACTCCATAATCGTTCCGTCAAAGTTGCAGTTGAGTTCGCGAGTTCGCTTCCTGATTCACAGGCATTCTTTCTTCTTTAGAAAAAATGTTAGTGAAAGTTTAATGAATCTGACAATAGATCCTTGTTGTTCAACAGGTATTGACTGGAGGAACGCTGCTCTCCAGGAATAAGGATTATATTGTCTTTTACAGGGGTAATGATTTCTTGCCACCTCGTGTCACGGAAGCCCTAGTAGAAGCAGAGAGCAAAAGTGCTTTCTTACAGGATCAAGAAGAACAAGCACGGCAAAGAGCAGCAACCCTTATTCATTCTGATACTAAAGCTCCTAAAAGGCCATTGATTGCTGGAACTCTTTCTGAAACTATAGCAGCCACCTCACGCTGGGGAAACCAACCTAGTATTGAAGAGAGGGAGAAAATGATGAGAGACGCTGCTGTAGCAAGGCATGCTTCTCTTGTCAAGCATCTTGAACAGAAGCTAGCCCATGTAAGTTTTTGTAAATAAAGGTGAAAATACTGCCGCAAATGTGCAAATGAATAATTGTTGGATTGGTTCCTGCAGGCAAAAGGCAAGATCAAAAAGGCAGAAAATATGTTACGGAAATTGCAGGAAAATCGGGAACCATCTGAGCTGCCAACTGATTTGGAAATATTATCTGCTGAGGAAAGGTTTCTGTTTCGTAAGATGGGTCTCAGCATGAAACCTTTTCTGCTTCTAGGTAAGGGTTGCTACTTGCTGAATCCCATAGTTTCTCTAAGGATAGAGCGCATAATTAACACATTTCTGTTCAGGGAGGCGAGATGTTTTTGATGGAACTATAGAGAACATACATTTACATTGGAAATACCGGGAGCTAGTAAAGATCATTGCAGAGAGGAGAAATGCAGCACAAATAAAACACATTGCAGTTACTCTTGAGGCTGAAAGTGGTGGCCTTTTGGTATCTATAGACAAGACTACCCAAGGCTACGCAATTATACTCTATCGTGGGAAAAATTACCAGCGTCCTAGTGAATTCAGGCCCAAAAATCTTTTGACTAAGAGGCAGGCTTTGACCCGTTCAATTGAACTTCAGAGACGTGAGGTAACATGTTCATGATTGTCATTTTCTTTTGCAGATAGATGTATTTGATGTCTCAGATATCTTGAGATTCACCTTATGGATGTCCACCACTGAAAAAATTTGTAGGCACTAAAGCATCATATAACGGAGTTGCAGGATAAGCTTCAGAATTTGAAGTCTGATCTAGTATGAAATTCCTGCTTTTTTGGAGATATATTTTCCGTATCGTTCAACTTGCATATCACCTCTTGCTTTCATTTTTATTTACTTCTGCCGAAAAATCTACAGGAAGATATGAACATGGTTGAGGAGATTGATGAGGAGACCTTATACTCGAGATTAGATCCATCTGATGATGAGGATGACATGGAAGAGGTAAGAGGAGGCTCTAGAAACTTCTTTATAAAAGTAGAGTAGGAAATATTTCTTGAATCAATACCCTGGAACAAGAATGGAATGTTGATCCAATCACTGGAGGTTGGGAAGGAGGAACAAAACCACTAATTGACGGTCTTCCCCACCCCTCAGCCCTCTTTTTTCGTTTTCGTGAAACTGGAAAAAAACACAATATAACAGCATAAGAAGCTGTGCAGTTATGGGTCAAACTGCCGGTTTGCTGGAGTTTATGCAAGTGGTGTACTCAGTTGGGAGTTGAGGACATCAGAGTCTGGTGTCTGCTATGTGAATTGTCTGAATTCATCTCGCTCTATTCAGTTTAGACCAGACAATGGAAATATTTATTGAAATGTGTTACTTGGATTACTATAATGGGCCATTTTTACGTTTGTTAAATTTTGATTCGTTTGCAGAATTTCGAGGAGAAAGATCAGAACTAGTAATAGCCGAATGCTATTGAGGATGGTGTTGCTCAACTGAGGCTACGGGTAAGATATGGATATAAGGTGTCAGCACATCTGAAGCGGAAGATGTTTCTTTGCGCGCTTTTGTCACTGGAATTGTTGGGTTATCACCATAGGCGGATCTAGGATTTCTAGAGCATGAGTGTACCACTGAAGAAAGGATTTAGTGGAAATTAATCCTTCTTTCTTTGAGTAAATAACTCAACATTCAACCAAGTGCACTGTACAACCTTTTTGGAGCATAGGGGCCAGGAAATAATATTAGATTAATTCTAGGAAATATGTATATAAAACATCTAGTTTAGCGGAAAGACCATGGGTTCACGTGCACCATAATTTAGGCCTAAATTTGCCCCTGGTTATCACTAAACTTTTATTTCATTAAACAGTAGATCCGTCTACATTATACATGTGCAGACGATCCTTCTATGAACTAGTTTGTGAAATCGCTTATCACGCAAAAAAGAAAAGAATCTTTTGGTGATATGTGAACTTATCTAGTAAGCTCTATGACAATAAACCGGGACTGGCTAGTTTCATTTCTGTGTTTGAAGTGATAACTGTAACGAATACATTGTCGGGCTCTTACTTTTTCTAACAACTTTTATGTTAGAGTTGTGACCCTTTTATTTGTTTGTTTTTAAAGTGTTTCTTTTGCATCGTCTGTTATGTGAACAATCGCCGCCTGCATTCCGGTGAGTTAAGTCTTCTGTTTCTGCATAACCTTTTCGTCGTGCTAGTTTTCTTAGACACTTTAATCAACTGTGACTGCCAAAAGCTTTCCAACTCATATTATTTATAATTTTATGGGTTATTTCTCCTGAGGGACAACATTTTTTCCATTCAGGGTGAAGCAAAGGTGTACCTGCAGAGGGAGTAGAGTAGCAGTGAAGGAGTGGTATTCACGTCGATGTCTCATTATATCCTACCAACTAGTTCAATCTTCCAGAAAGCAATTTACAGAAACGTGTATTTTCCAGGATATCACCATGATATGTTATCATTGGTAAATTTTGCCAGTTCTTATTTTAGCTGGGAGGCCTTGTATATATAAGACATTTTTTACTGCTCTGTATAATACAGCGGTCCGTAAATGTGAATAACGTTTTTAGCCTGAAAGTAAAATATATTGTTATTGTTGTTCTGTTTAAATTTATACAGCATTTTCTCATTTTGAAACGTTCCAAAATATTCGATACTACCTTATAACTTTCACAACAACCTAGTAAAATCTCACAAGTGAGGTATGGAGAGGGTAGAATGTACGCAGATCTTACCCCTACCCCGGAGGGATAGAGAATATGTGACAACAAAAATTAGAGAGATAATATTAGCATCGTAGGAAACAAAAAATGGATAGAAAAGCAATAACAACAACCAGTAATAGAGCCACTGAACTATGAAAAAACGAAAAAATAGTGTGGAAATAAACTTACACCGCAAATAATCCAAAGACAACAACATGTTAGCTCCACCTCCGATACGAAGGAAGAAAAGTGCTCGACTCCCTCCTAACCATCCACCCTAATGTTCGATCTCCACACCTTCCTATCTAGAGCCATGTCCTCGGAAATTTGAAGTCGTGTCATGTCCTGCCTGATCACCTTACCCCAATACTTCTTAGGCCGCCCTCTTCGTCTTCTCATACCCGTCAAAGCTACTCGCTCACACCTCCTAACCGGGGCATCTTGGCTTCTCCTCCGCACGTGCCCGAACCATCTAAGCCTCGCTTCCCACATATTGTCGTCTGTGGGAGCGACGTCCACCTTCTTCCAAATATCTTCATTCCTAATTTTATCCAGCCTAGTGTGCCCACACATCCATCTCAGCATCCTCATCTCTGCTACTTTCATCATCTGAATATGGAAATTCTTAACTGGCCAACACTCAACCACATATAATATTTGTGGTCTAACTACCGCTCGATAAAACTTGCCCTTAAGTTTCGGTGACACCAGACGCTAACCTCCATTTCATCCACCCCACCCCAATACGATGCGTGACATCCTCGTCAATTCCCC
>AWOL01S0021138.1:36248-46431 GCA_000715115.1 Nicotiana otophora
GGGGATAATTGACCCGAGGTACTTGAAACTTCCTCTCTTGGAGATGACTTGAGAGCCAAGCCTCACGTCCAAATCTGCTTCCCCCGTCATGTCGCTGAACTTGCACTCCAGATATTCTGTCTTAGTCCTACTCAATTTGAAACCCTTAGGCTCAGCCTCTCGTTAACGTCGCCTCGCGTCTCATCAATCAGAACTCTATTATCAGCGAATAGCATACAACCAAGGCACCTCCCCTTGAATATGGTGTGTGAGTGCATTCATCGCCATGGCAAATAAGAACGGATTGAGCGCAGATCCCTGGTGCAGCCCCATAACAACCGAAAACTGCTATGAGTCACCACCCACATTCTTAATCCGAGTCTTAGCTCCATCATACATGTCCTTTTATTACCTTAATGTAAGCTACCGGCACATCTTTCACCTCCAGGCATTTCCAAAACACCTCCCTGGGAACCCTGTCATACGCTTTCTCAAGGCCAATAAACACCATGTGCAAGTTCTTCCTATCCATGTACTGTTCCACTAACCTCCTGATAAGGTGGATAGCCTCCGTAGTCGAACGACCCGGCATGAACCCGAATTGGTTGTCAGAAATAGACATTGCCCTCCTCAACCTTCCATCTACCATTCTCTCACAAACTTTCATTGTATGATTTAGTAGTTTGATACCCCTATAGTTGTTACAACTCTGGATATCACCTTTATTCTTTTACAATGGTATCATCGTGTTCCACCTCCATTCATCTGGCATCTTCTTCGTCCTAAAAATAACATTAAACGGCGCAGTCGGCCATTCCAAGCCTGCTCTACCCACCCACATCCACAATTCTACCGGAATCTCGTCTCGCCCGGTAGCTCTGCCCCGATTCATCTTGCGCAAAGCACCCACGACCTCCTCAACCTTAATACGCCTACATTACATAAAGTCTCGGTGACTCTCGAAGTGCCCCAATTCCCCTAGAACAATGTCTCTATCTCCCTCTTCATTCAGAAGTTTATGAAAGTAAGCCTGCCATCTCCGCTTAATCTGGGCATCCTCCGTTAGTACTCCGTCATCCTCGTTTTTGATGCACCTCACTTGGTCCAGCTCACGAGCCTTCCTCTCTCTCGCCTTGGCCTGCCGAAATAACTTCTTATTCCCTCCTCTGGCCCCTAGATCCTCGTACAGACAATCAAACGCAGCAGTCTTAGCCTCAGTAATCGCTAACTTCGCCTCCTTCCTAGCTTCCTTATATATTCCTCTGTTTGCTCTCTTCTCATCCTCGTCTGTGCTCTCCACTAACTTAAGGTACGCCGTTTTCTTTGCTTCAACTTTACTTTGGACCACGTTATTCCATCACCAGTCGCCTCGGTGCCTACCTGGGTAACCTTTCGAGACCCCTATTACCTCTCTCGCCGCCTCTCTAATACAGTCCGCCGTCGTCGTCCACATCTCGCTTGCGTTTCCACTACTCTGCCAGGCTCCCAAAGCCAGTAACCTCCTCTCCATCTCCTGAGCTTTAACCTTCGTCAAGGCTCATCCTCGGTTGACCCCGAACAAACCTTTTGTTTCCTTGTTATCGTGATACCGACGTCCATCACAAAGAGCCTATGTTATGACGCAAAGGTCTCGCTCGAGATAACCTTGCAATCCTCGTACAACCCCCGGTCGCTCCTCGTGAGAAGAAGATAATCAATCTGGATCTTAGCCACCATACTTTTGAAAGTAATCAAATGTTCTTCCCTCTTCTGAAAGAGTTCGCGATCACAACTTCCAAAAATTCAAATTCATAAAACTATTTAAATTTTGAACTTTGTCCTGATTTTTGTCTATCAAATTAACTTTTCAACCACTACTTTAATGTCTTCACTAATAAAATGTGAAGTTAAATTAACAACTTAACATATATGTTCAATCAAATATTGTCATAAAAAACAAAACGAGTATTATTACTGATCTCAATTTGACTTCAAAAACCCTGTCAATACATAAAAAGTAAAACATTGGCTTCTGCAATTTTACAATCCTTCATTTTGCAAGCTCGAGATACAAATCTAAATGCATTGGGAACGCAACAGACGTTCATCCTCTCGTTCATCTTGTTATATGTCTAGCTCATACTGAATATGCAGAATTTTCACTCTAGTATGAAGTACTTGAAGAATTCCCCATGTAGTAAAGCCCAATATGATGCCAAACAAGCTCTGAATTACACTGAGAAGTACAGTTAAGACCCTGCCAATAGTTTCTTTCATTTGCGCAAGTTTGATTGTAACAGCCAGCTCACATTTTATCTAAAACCAGAATTTCAATGATAGCGGCATCCACAGTACCTGCCTAGTATCCTAGTTCTTCTGCAGACCTTCCTTTATGAATGGCAAGATTACAGGCGTTAACTCAGCTTGATGTGAGGTATAACAATGATTGGCTCCTTCGATGATATGTAACTTGTGGTTTGGTATGATCTTATCGAACTCCAAAGCATCTTCCACAGGAATAATTTCATCCGCAGATCCATGAATTGTCAATACCCTGTACAAGTGAAAATTCAGCAGTTAGTACCTTAGATCACATCGAGTCAATGGTGTATTTAAGGTTAAAAGATCAGACTAGAGATATAATGCCAACAGTCGAGATGGTAGTGAGGTTAGAATGCTATCATACAACAATCTCAATTGTGAGGTAGAACCTTCACCATCAGTTTTCAATAGTTCAATAAAATTGCAAGTCAAATATATTTATTAAATTTTTTTACTATGTTCAACTTCCGAAGTTTCTATAACTTAAAGAAATTATCTTTATTATAGTTTCTTAAAGTCCATTGATCATACGATCTAAAATAGTTTATTCCAAGGAAACTGCCTTCCTTGTAATGTAGTGAACGTCAAAATTGTCCCCATTCCGCAAACCAAAGAATTTCACCTATTTGGTGGCATGGTCTAGGCATCTTGACCCAGAATTTGCTCCCCATACTCTAAGAAAATGACTGGAAGGGGATGAGAGACAATGCGTAAAATTGAACTTAAACTCTAATAAAGCGGTTAAAGAAAAAAATATTATAATAAAATATGGCCAATACTTTTATACGTTAAATATAGATTTATATTGAAAAATATAATTTAATTATTTTTTAATATTAGAACTTTAAAATCAACTAAAAAAATTCAGGTAAACTGTTAGATCAATTTTTATCTTTTGAACATAGAATTCTCAAATAACAAGAAATAACATTTTAACAAGTAAATTCTCAAATTTGAACATAGAATTCTCAAATTTTTATCTGCGGTAAATTTTGGTCGTACAAAGAAATAGCAAGTTAACATAAAGGACAGCTTCAGGCTTCTCGAGTTCAACATTTTAACAGATCTCGTTCTTCTGTGTTTCCAAATTTCCGTCTACATCTCCATCTTCCCCAAAAGATCATGCGTCTCATTATTTTGTTTAGTTGAAAACTAGAAGAATAGGTATAGACGAGCAACTAGGATTTTGAGATAACATTTTAAGATGGATTGATTGTTCATGAGTGTAACAACTCTGTTGAAAGGAAGACTGGTATTCTCCCAATATCTTTTCTTTGAAGAGGTTAAATTGCTGTTGAGAGCAAAGTTTTCTGAGTATTTCCTTTCTAAAGTTGCATTAAATAGAACTTAACTTAAGAAAAACCATTTGCATGAGTGCTAATGAAACTGCACAAAGTTCTTCAGTGGCTTTATTTTCCTTTTCTTTTGACTTTTAGCTTTGCAGATGAGTCTGTTTCACCTGGATAGATGGCAACGAGAACAAAGAGAAGGTATTGACATAATGGAAGTAACATCAATCGAACCTGCATCCTTTGTCAATTTGGAGGCATGCATCATGCATGTTTGTATGAAGTCGATCCATTAAACTTTCCTCGGTAACACGGTAATCAACGTCTCCTACAAATAGAGAAGCATATTTTCAGTTCTCCAAAGAAAAAGAAAACCCTGTGCATTTTCATTGTCCAAAAACCTAATGGTTATGGAAGCCTAAGCAATCATACAACATATTGAGCAAGAGGTAATACTTCTCATTAGAGCCTTACCCTGTTTAAGCTAATATTGTAGTTCATCTGCATCTTGGTCTCAAGAACTAAAGAGAGACCAAGGTAATACTAGATACAAGGTCTCATGGCTTTTTTGATCAGGTAACGTGAATCTCACTGCACGTGCATCCAGTAGATGCATTCAAGATACAAAAATCGAGAATAGCGCCTGTACAATTGACTCATACCTCATATAAAAAAATTGAGGAGCTTACAAAATCCCATAATAAAATAGAACTATTTACAAAGCCTCTTAGCTAAGGGGGTATCTACATTATTAATTTTCACAACTATTAGTCAGAAAAGTAAAGAAAACAATTGCATAAGAAACTATAGATATTGTGCCTTTTGACTGATCTCTCTTGACACGTCAAATTTGTTAAAATATAGGCCCTGATAGAGAAGCCAAGAAAAATCAGGGACAGTTGTGGCATTCCATATTGAGATTTGTCTTCTACCAGATTTCACATATTCTCGGCAATTTGAATAGAAATTAACTATATAAATAAGGAAAACGAGAAAAGGGGAAATGTTTATATGCATAAGCTGAATACAGATTTACTTTCATTGCCTGCTTTTTCTTTTGAGAAGTCATTACCAGCTGTATTTTTAACATCAATGAAGCCGTCTTTCTTGATAATTTCCAGGAAGTCCTCCCCCAAGCGCTCTGCAATGCCTTTCTCTAGATTATAACGGCCAGACAAATTGACGACTGTGTGAACATCATGATACTTAGAAGCATATAGAAGCACAACATCCCCTCCTGCAACAGTTCATTTCTGATAATTAATCAACAAACTCTTACATGACAAATGCAAATATTTATTTTAATGTCATTTACAGAGGAAGACGAGAGCACAAAGTAAAGTACATCATTGTTGACCTACCTTAATTGATATGCAGGGATAATTTCCATTCTTCGCATTGAGTTGAAAAACTCTTTGTATTATATTTTATTTAAGTAGAAACTTTTTAGTCAAACCTTAAATAATTAAGTCCTTCTTGCTTGACCTTTTACCCTTGTGGCATGTGGGTTAGGACTTAGGACTTAGGAGCAGGGAATTCATCCAAAGGAGTTCTCACAGCTGATATTTCTCCCTGTGTATGGCCCAAGAAATGAAAATATAATCTAGTTCTTCATCTGTTCTCTTTTTCTCATCTGCCCAAACCTTGTTGGGTAGAGTTACCCGGGAATAGTCAAGGTACATGCACGCTGACCCAGACACCATCGTTATCAAAAAAAAATTGTCAATTCTCGGGACAGCTAATTTGAAAATTATTACTTTAGCACATTTTAGCACCTTGAGAATGCTTCTTCCCTTTTCTCTTTCTTCTTGAACTTTCATTTTGCAGTTACACCTTAATGGATTTCATGAAGGAAGAGCCATAATGTGATTATGTGGGAGAAGAAAGATGCAGGTCTGATATCAAAAGGTAATATTATCACACCCAGAGAACACCCAAAAAAAAGAACCTAAAGCATAATAGTTCTCGTGCAAAACCTCTTTCTTCACCATAGTGCGCAAAATACTCTCAATATATTATACAACTATTGGCAAAAGTTGACACACCTTTACTATGTCCAAGGACTGCTGTTACTTTGCGGTTTGCTCCATTGAAATATTCAACCACAGAATGCAAGTCATCCACCTCTCTACGGTAGTTACCATACTGAAATGAACCTTCGCTTTCACTAGAAAATAGTTGATAATGTACAACCAAGAATGGTGAAAGAACTAATGTTAGTCATTGCAAACAGAAATTTGGGACAACAAATTAACGAAATTTGGTGAAAGCTAAGATGATGAGAGAGAAAGTTAATCAACGAGAATTATGGAAGAGTAATGATGTAAAATCTTGCTCTTTGACCCATTGCATTGACCTCTAGTTAGGTCCGTATTGCACGGTACTTTACTATCTCCACAAGCACCAATAACAATAGTCTGCCTATAGAGCATTTGGAATAATAAATAAAAAGCTATCCCTTTATCTAGACATTGCCCGAACAATATAGATTGTCCTTTTAATACCAAGGGCTTTACCCATTTCCAGGAAAATCAAAGCGAAATACACTGATTCCTTCTTTCTCCATAGCAACAGCAAGGTTCACCATAGCGTAGAAGTCCTATCAACAGAAACACAATGAAAAAGTTAGATGCTTCATCTGCAACTCTCCCACAATCAAACAGACTACATATATACTAATAAAGAAGTATGGAGAAATAATCATCTGCTGTTAACCAATAATTTTATCTTGTCAAATCATGTGAGATAGCCAATGAGCCAGTAATTGCTTCAGTCAAAACTTAAGGATACTTTTAACTTTCTTCCATACTGTCCATCTATAATAGCTCTATACTGATCATATATAACATTTGACTTCAATTTTATTCAAACCCGAAAAGTCAAATAAGAAATTTGCTAATAGTTCAGAGTTCCATTCTAAATATAGCCAAATCAAAGTTGTTAAGTTTTGTTTTTCCTTTTGAGAAGGAAATCAAAGTTGTAACTTTTCCATAGATATCTAGAGCATCACTTGATAATATAGTCATAACTATTTGCTCGACAGAGTGGAACTAGATCTATTTTCCTCAAAAAGAGCCTAAAATTGATATCAAGAAACCCCATTCTGGGTCAAGTCAACATGGAAAATCACCAATCAATTAAAAATCAATGCAAAACTTTGCTAAACAGAGATGTGAAACAGCAATGGATGCTGAAAACAATACAAATAGTAGAAAATTCAAGGGTGCAATATAACAGCTAATGTAGCACAAGAAACATAGTAGAAATGGTAATAGTTCAAACCTTCGAGGATCTGAATCCATGACACAAAACCACGATCTCCACCGATCCAGTATCATGCAACACACCAACTAGTTTCTCATTGTGTTGGTTCAGCACTGTAATTTTCTTCTGCACAGCTGCTGAACATAAGAACGCGTGCATCAGTAAATAGACAGAACAATGTCACAACATATGTTATAAGTTGTCAAGGAATCTGCACTGCCTCTTTCACCAGTATAAGCAAATTGATGAATATACTATAGCGCTTTTAGTTGGCATCAGGCTTTCATACTGAAAATGAAGAGGAGTATTTAAGCTT
Source organism: Nicotiana otophora (assembly GCA_000715115.1). Taxonomy (NCBI): domain Eukaryota; kingdom Viridiplantae; phylum Streptophyta; class Magnoliopsida; order Solanales; family Solanaceae; genus Nicotiana; species Nicotiana otophora. Next base: position 43,398 of record AWOL01S0021138.1, read on the forward strand.
TCACCAAACAATTGTCAAAAAAACTCGGATTATGTTTGCTGCAGATAATTCTGTACTAGCTACAACACAACAGCATAGAGCTGTTTGCAAACGAAGGGCCACTTTTTCCGTAGTAATTATAGATCATATGTAATGAAACTCGAAAATTATCAAAAATAAGCATTTTTCTTCATATTGTAATTCTGTTTTTTTTTTTAAATAAAAGCAAGCTAAAATTTGTCACCTGGGTTTTGTGCCATACTGAAAGCAACTCTGAATCTGATATTGGGCTTGCGTGAAAGATTGACGCGCACCTGCGAAAGAGGAAATTCTGAGAAAAGAGATCTTTTTTTAAGAACAAAATTTGGGGATACCACATTGAAATTGTACGCTAAAATTCCCATATTGATTTTATTGAATCTAATTGGATAATTGGATTATACACAGAATAAAAGTCAAAAGAGGACGAAAGCAAATTCATGGTTCTTACTTGGGTCTGGACTATTGGTTGCTACTACTACTGACTCTCACTGAATCAGACAAAAGAGTAGGAACTTGAGATGAAAGTCAAAATTACGTAAAGGTCCTCCTTTCTGATACTTTTTCTGTTTTGGTCCTTGATGTTTTCTATGTGGAAATTTCAATCACATAAAGAAAAATGACACTCCTATATTAGGTTTTTGTTATAAATAGAATTGTATTTAAGGTGAATGTCTATATGTTAGAGAGATTTTAGGGTTTGTTACTTTGTGGCTAAGTCACTTTTCCCCTATAAATAGAGGTATTTTATTCCATTGTAATTGATCCCAAATCAATAAGAATTCACTCTCTACTTTTCTCTGCAATACTCTTCTTCTTCTTTTATTATTTTATAACACATTATCGGCACGAGACTCTAACCAATAGAGTAGAGGCATATGCTTTGGTCGCTAGTGTTACACCCTGTGCGTCCCAAGGTGACGTATAATGAATATGAGACTTGTTAATCATAATTTAAATGAGTTTAAAGTCATAATATGATTATATATGATGTTTGGATAAAACATATAAAGTTTGGAAAATATCGGATTAAAGTTGCGGAAAAACCAACAAAGGATTTGCCCTGTAACAGAGCTTTTTGAGAAATAAATTTTGTGTGCTATATGAGGTCTTTTGGGACATATTATATACCAAATTGAAGGTCTTGGAATGTAGTTTCTAACACTCTTAATCGTTCGTTCATACGATATCCGGACAAAAAGATATAAGTGTCGAAAAATGGGCGAATTAGAGGGTGCCAAGATAGTACCTCTTGACTTTTCAAAAGTTGATATATATGTCTTAACTCGTCTCTCTCTTCATTTATACATAGAACCTGACCAGAGAACACCATAAAAACAGTCCTTGAGCTCTCTAATAGTGTTTCAAAGAATAGTATCATCCCGGGCACGGAATCAAGAAGCGATAACATTAAAACGATCCCTACGACGTAAGTATCGCTATATCGCCTCTCTTTTTCTTTGTAGTTTGAGTTTTGGAATTTATTTAATAGTTAATAAAATTTCTACTTTCTGTATTTAAGTATTTAAATATCAAGAAATTTTGATAAATTCATTTTCTAATAGTTAGAACTCACGGGATGGTGATCGGAAGCCGTGAGTTTGAGTTATTTGACTTGTAATGAACTGTTTTGTGGACTGTTTTGTGGGTTGTTTCGTGTTGCCTTTAGGCTGTATATTTTTCTACTGTTTAATGGAGTTTTGGAGGATAAATGGTGTGGAGAAACATCACATAATGACGGAATGGTGGGCTTGTCGTTCGTCGTTACATTTTTTAAGTTGTTTGATACTACTTTGGTTGTCGTTTTATGTATGAAGTGATTAGGGTGTGTGGGCTATTTTGTGGTATATTATGATGGAGATAAGGTTGGAAAATGATGCTTACATGTTGTTATTGTTGTGTTCTTGTTATTTTTGGTATATGGTATTGGATGAGAGCCTAGTAGCAGGGGAGATGCTGCCCAAATTTACGTAAACGAGTTACTAGTTTAAGTTGCGGACTTAGCCTTTACTCGCCACTGATTTTGAATCTCCTTATGATGTGGTAGATTGAATTGAGTTGTTTGAAGAATTTCTTGGAAGGTATTAAGGACTCAACGGAGTTAAGGTATGTTAAGGCTATCCCTTCTTTTTTTTGGCATGATCCAAATGATACAAACGAAACGAGCAAAATACGCAACTTTTATAAATGACTCTATTCATAGAAATACTAGGGGTGTATATATTATTGATTCCCTGTGTGAATTATTGTTATATCCTTTATTCATGGGTCTCAGAAAAATATGTATTTGATAAAGTTTATCCGAAAGGCATATTGATTTTATGATATTCAAGAAATCTTATTAACGCATTTTTTATGCATTTCATGCATTTATACATGTACCTTGACCCATGACCAGAAGGCGTTATATGTATATTATATGTATATAGGATATGAGAAAAGGTTAAGGCGTTATATACGCACCACCACCTGATCAACTGATATATGTTGATAATTTTATCCACAGTGGTCGAGATGATACGATGGGATGCCCTCAGAGGCTTGATGATGTTATGTACACCTATACCTATGCATGATACGATATTTACACACACGTGCATGACATTATAAATATTTCAGGATTCACAAAGTTATTTAAACTCACAGGTGGAATTCTTTACCCCATGTTTCATCTATGTTTTTTATGTACTGATTTTCATGCTTTACATACTCAGTACATTATTCGTACTACCGTCCCTTTTTGCCTGGGGACGCTGCGTTTCATGCCTGCAGGTGTAGGTAGACAGGTTGATGGTCCCCCTTCTTAGGATCCTTGATCAGCGAGAGTTGGTGTGCTCCATTTGATCCGGAGCTACTTTGAGTTTTGGTACGATGTGTTTGCATACATATATGGGTACGACGGGGCCTAGTCACGTCCTTTATACAGTTGTACACTCTAATAGAGGTCTGTAGACAGTCATGTATAGTTAGATAGTATGTGGCCTTGTCGGCTTGCCCTACCGTATTCCATATATAT
>AWOL01S0021143.1:3578-79798 GCA_000715115.1 Nicotiana otophora
CTTGTGTTTTCCTCCTTCCCAATATGTTCGATAACCTAAAGGAGGCGTTTTTGGCTTATATATTGCGTACAAAAGTCGTGGGCCAAAACCCTCCTATTCCTAGTCCAAATCGGCTTCAGGGATTGATGCTAAGGTGGATGCGACGCATCCACCTCGTCCTCCATTTCAGTTTTGCCTGCGAAGGTGGATGCGACGCATCCACCCCTAGTTCCTCCATCTCTCAGCTTTGCCCAGGTGCGGATGCTATGGGCCGACTTCACTGCTAAGGGTGCACGAAATCTACTTTTTTCTAGATTGGATGCGACGCATCCAACCCCTCTTCCTCTAGCTAGAGCACATTTTCTTCATATGTTTGCACTCCAAACACCCTAATTCATCACACACAACTCAATTAGTCATAAAACCAATAATTAAACCATGTTGGGCATTTTAAGGATCAAATAGCATCAAAAAGCGGTTAAAACATGGGTAAAGTAACATCAACACATATCGAAATATGCCCAACATCATATATCAATAGATTACTGAACCAATTGAAGCACAATCCAGATTTTAACTATTATCCCATATGCTCAAAAAAGGATTTTGCTCATATTTGCTTTGCTTATGACCTTCTTATGTGTTGCAGGGATGACATGATTTCTATTAAACTGTTGCAGATTTTAATCACTACTTTGAAGTCTCTGGTCTTCAAGCAAACTTGGAGAAAAGCTCACTTCATATAGCTGGGGTAAGCCATGAGTTCAGAACACAGATTATTCATTTAATGCACCTCATTTTTGGAGAAATGCCTTTCAAATATCTTGGAGTACCTTTATCTTCCAGAAAGCTTACAATTACCCAGTGTATGCCTCTTTTTGACAAGATAATTGCTAGAATCAAATGTCGGTCTACTAAGTTTCTGTCATACATTGGGAGAGTTCAACTTATAAAAAGTGTATTATTTAAGATGCAGACATACTGGACTTAGGTGTTTCTGCTGCCAAAAAGGATCTTTAAACCGGTGACTAATAGTGTATGTAGGACCTTCTTATGGACTGATAACAACGAGTTATCAAAATGAAAGCTTTAGTTGCATGGGATACAAATTAAAAAAAAGTTGGCAGAGGATTAGAGAGATTGTGCTACAACTCCAAAATATAGGCCAGAAAAATTGCACATGAAAAAGCTTACTAGAAAGAATAGTTATCCAGTGCAATAGAGGCTGAGTCGCTGCCATATGATAAGGTTATAGCAAAATTATACCCTTCCTAAATGGTTCTAATCTATAGTTGTGGATATTTTATGCAACACTATAGTTTTTGGTAAACGCAGTTTTGTTAGCATAGGTACAGTTCTACCATTATTTATTTATTTTTTTTATAAAAAGAACTAACTGTTCTGTCCAAAAGAGTTAGGGGTCGTTCGGTAAGATGTATTAGGGGAAAATGCGAATCGTTCCGTAAGATGTATTAGGGGAAAATGCAAATCTTTGAACGCATTTGCAATGGGTTGGGACCTTGCAAATGATGTTTTCGTCGCATTTGAGGGTTATGCCGGCTGGAGACACAGCATTTGCTATCTTTGTTTTGCATTTGCGAAACCTGCAGCAAGGTAGAAGAGGGAAAATGACTTAGCTCACTTTACACCATTTTTCAACCCTAAACAATCTAGAGGCGATTTTCTTAAGAGCTTTTCTTCCTAAAATCATTGGTAAGCAACTCTAATCCACTTTCTTTCAATTCTCCATTACTTTTCATGAGTTTTTAACATCAAATCTAGGATTTTTATGGTAGAAATTAGGGATTGGGTAGCATTTAGATATTTTATAAAATCAAGATTTAGACCTCAAATGGAGGTCATATTTCGAAACAAATCACATAACTGGGCTCGAGATGAATGGGTAATCGAATTTTGGTCCGGATCTCGAATTTTGACCAAATTGGCTCGGAGTTGACTTTTGTTGACATTTTTAATTTCATCAAAGATTGAACTTTTTTCATTCATGTGTAGTTTCTAAAGCTTATTTTGAATTGTTTTAACGATATTTGACTAGATTTGGTTGGATTAGAGGCTTGTTTGAAAGGAAAAGTTATGGTTGGTTGTTGAGTTAGTTGCGCAAAGAGGTAAGTGTCGTGTATAACTTTGATTTGATGGAATTGGGACTTGTTGGTCTATTTGTTACGTGAATTATGTATATGAATGGAGTTTATGCGAGGTGACGAGTGTATATACGTTGTCATGGATTAAGGCATGCAAGTTGGGCTATTTACCACTATATCATCACTTATTCTATGTTATCTCTTGTTATATGCTTTGATTGCTACATGATCTTACTTGTTATCCATGATTCACTTGTTACCTGTTATTTACTTATTACTTATTTTGATTTATTCATTTCTTGCTCTATATCTGCTTACCTGCTATATGTTCCTACCTGTATTATATGCATAACTTCATTGTTTCATGTTTAACTTGCTTTCATTTGCCTTACATTACTTGGTGCACTTTACTATGTTATTCCAATTTTTGTAAGTTCTTTAGCTATTCTTGTATTGGTGATTAGTAGAGAATTATAAATACAAGGTATTATTTATCTTACGTTGTACTGGTAGTTCCTTGATGGTTTGTACGCTTTATTCTCCTTTCGTGTTGAGATTTTCATTACTAGTTATGTTGAGTTATTTTGGTTAATAGTTGATATTTGAATCGGATTGCACGTCGCAACAGTATTAAAATAAATTTATATTGGGATTGGGTTGCACGCCACAATAAATAATGATATGATAAAATATTGGGATCGAGTTGCACGCCGCAACAATTATTATGTTAAATATTTGATCAAATTGCACGCCGCAACAGTTATTGTGTTAATTGTTGGGATTAGATTGCGCGTCGCAACAGAGTTTGATACATTGTAGTTGTAGAGTTTATCTCGGTACTGTGATACGAAATTTGAGATCATGTTATTCTGGGGACCTCTAGTAGTTGACCTTCGAGTTCATTTTTTATGAGTTTACTACTTTTGTTATATTTCTATATTCTGCTATTATTATTCGTACAGGTTTATTGTGAGTGTCTTTCCATAACCTCGTCACTACTTCGTCGAGGTTAGGCTTGGCATTTACAGAGTACATGAGGTCAGTTGTACTCATGCTACACTTCTATACATCTTGTGCAACTTTTGGTGTTGATTCTAGCAGCGCATAGCGGAGACTGCTCGGATTCGACTACTACAGGAGACTTGAGGTAGAGTTGCTCGATGTTCGCAGTCCCTAATGTGCCCTTCTATCATGTCTTACTATTTATGTAGTTTCAGACAGTTGTACTTTATTTCATACCATATTTGTAGAATTCTAGTTGCTCATGTATTCATGACACCGAATTTCTAGAATATGTTTAGACTGCACTACGTTTGAATTTATCACATTTATTTAAGATTATTTCAATTTTGTATTGTTAATGTTCTGTTTTTAAATTGCTAAAAATGGTTAATTAATTAGCTAACGTTGGCTTGCCTAGCAAGTGGATGTTAGGCACTCTGATGGCCCCACTGTTGGGATTTTGGGTCATGATAAATTGGTATCAGAGCATTAGGTTGCCTAGGTGTCACGAGTCATGAGCAAGCTTAGTGGAGTCTGGAGGATCGGTACAAAGACGTCTGTACTTATCTAGAGGCTATAGAGCTTTAAGAAATGTCACTTCTTTCTTTCTCTATCCTATGACTTTATTCTATCACTTAAGTTTGAATCATTCTATTCTTGTTCTCTCGTAGATGGTGAGGACGCGCACAACATCTATAGACGGGCAAGAGTTGGAGCCCTAGGTTGCAGCCATTACCAGGGGTAGAGATAGGGTCCGAGGTAGAGATTGGCCTCGAGCACGCGCAACACCACCTATTGCAGAGCCTCGGATCAAGCATGAGGAGGAGATCTCAGTTCAGACTGCACCAATTGGACCAACTTAGGTCCCGAAGGTGTTCAAAGCCACTCCCGTACTTCTGGACACTTTAGTCCGCCTGGTTGGCCTTATGGAGAGTGTGGTCCAGGCCAGAGTATTTTCTGTGGCACCAGTTGTCTCTCAGGCTAGGGAAGGAGACCAGACTCCCTCTACTTATACTCCAGAGTAGATGGCTCCTATGTATCAGACTCTAGAAATTTGAGCAGTTGGAGTTGTTCAGCCTGATATTGCTACACAAACCAAGGAGAGGCCCGCTATGACGTCAGAGGGATTGAAGAGGTTGGACAAGTTCACCAAGCTCTTTCCTATTCATTTTGGCGGTACACCTTCTAAGGACCCATAGGATTACTTGGACCGTTGCCACGAGGTATTGCATAATATGGTTATTGTGGAGTCTAATAGAGTTGATTCATAGTGTTTCAGATGACTTGTTCTACCCAGAAATGGTGGTAGGATAATGTTCGAGGCAGACCACCAGGTTCACCTCCACTCACTTGGGATCGGTTCTCACAGCTATTCTTGGAGAAGTTCATCCCTTTTACTCTAAGAGAGGACTACCACAGCTAGTTTGAGCATCTACAACAGAGTAGCATGACTGTTACCCAGTATGAGACTAGATTTGTGAACCTACTCGCCATGCAATTATCTTGATCCCTACTGAGAGGGAGAGGGTGAAGAGATTCATAGATGGCCTTACATTCGGTATCAGGCTACAACTGGCCAGAAAGACTGAGGATGATATTTTCTTTACTCGGGTTATAGAGATTTCTAGACGGATCGAGAGGGTTCATGGTTAGGGCGGAGAGGTGGCATCTGAGAAAAGGCCTTGTTATTTTGGTGGTTTTAGTGGTGTCTCATTTGGTGTCAGGGGTTCATTTGGTAGAGGCCATCCTTACAGGCCGATTCAGTCAACGCTTCAAGTAGCACACCATAGTCGTGGTTCTTATGTGTCTCATACTGAGAAGCTAATATTCAGCACACCTTCAGCTCTTATTAGTGCACCACCGCTATAGAGTTACTGCGGTTGTCATTCGGGTCATCGGGTATCGTCTCAGACTCAGCAGTTAGGCCAGCCGCGGGGTTGCTTTGAGTGGGCCGATACAGGTCATATCAGGAGGTACTATCCTACATTGAGGATCCGCCTACCACAATAGAGTACTTGTGCCTTGATTCCAACACCTATTGCTCCACCACCCACTCAGCCAACCAGAGATTGTGGGTCTGGGAGTTAGAGGTGGTGGTTAGGCCATTAGAGGTAGAGGTCAGCCAATTAAAGGTCGTACGAGAGGCGGGGGTCAAAGTGGTAGGGCTCAACCCCGTTTCTATGCATTCCCAGCTAGACCGGAGGCAGAGTTGTTGGATGCAGTCATCACAAGTATTATTCCAGTTTGCCATAGATATGCATGGACTCTATTCGATCCGGGTTCTACTTATTCATATGTGTCATCCTATTGTGCTTCATATTTGGATATGTCTTGTGATTCTTTGAATGCTCCCGTTTATGTGTCTATGCCTGTCGGAGATTCTATTATGGTAGACCGGGTATACCATGCTTGTTTGGCAACTATCGGGAGCTATGAGACTAGGACATACCTTAGTTTGACGTGATCTTAGGCATGGATTGGTTATCACCTTATCATGCTATTTTGGACTATCACGCCAAGACTGTGACATTAGCCATGCTGAAGTTGCCTCGATTGGAGTGGAAAGGGACTCCTGGCCATTCTACTAGCAGAGTCATTTATTATGTGAAGGCTCGACGTATGGCCGATAAGCGGTATCTGGCATATTTGGCATATATCTGTGATCCTAGTGTGGAAGTTCCTTCCATAGATTCAGTACCAGTTGTGCGCGAGTTACCAAAGGTTTTTCCTATAGATTTGCAGGGGATGCCACCAGGCAGAGATATTGATTTTTGCATTGACTTGGTTCCGGGCACTCTGCCCATTTCTACCGAACCATATCGTTTGGCCCCAATTGAGTTGAAGGAATTGAAAAGGCAATTGCAGGATTTGCTTGATAAAGGATTCATTAGACCTAGTGTCTCTCATTAGTGTGCACCAGTATTGTTTGTGAATAAGAAGGATGCAACGATGATGGTGTGTATAGATTATCGGCAGTTGAACAAAGTCACTATAAAGAACAAATATTCGTTGCCCAGAATTGATGACTTATTTGATCAACTTTAGGGTGCTAAGGTGTTTCCAAGATTTATTTGAGATCTGTCTACCATCAATTGAAGATTAAGGCATTGGATGTCCCTAAGACAACTTTTCAGACTCGGTATGGTCACTACGAGTTCTTAGTAATGTTATTTGGCTTGACTAATGCCCCATCAACCTTTATGGATTTGATGAACCGGGTGTTGAAGCCCTATCTGGATTCTTTTGTGATAGTCTTCATTGATGATATTTTGGTTTACTCCCGTAGTCGAGAGGAGCATGAGCAACATCTGCGGATTGTACTTCAGACTTTGAGGGATCGTCTGTTATATGCCAAGTTTTCAAAGTGTGAGTTCTGGTTGGACTCAGTTGCCTTTTTGGGCTATGTTGTATCTTTAGAGGGCATCAAGATGGTTCCTAAGAAGATTGAGGTAGTACAGAATTGGCCTCGACCTACTTCAGCTACAGAGATTTGGAGATTTTTGGGTTTGGTGGGTTATTATCGCCGGTTCGTGGAAGGGTTTTCATCTATTTCTGCCTCATTGACCAAGTTGTCCCAAAAGGTTGCTATTTTCAAATGGTCCGACGAGTGTGAGTCTAGAGGTTCGGGATCTTACACCGTGTATTGTGATGCATCGCGTATTGGACTTGGTGCGGTATTGATGCAAGATGGTAGGGTGATTGCCTACGCGTCTCGACAGTTGAAGGTTCATGAGAGGAATTACCATGTGCATGACTTAGAGTTGCCAGCCATTGTTCACGCGCTGCAGATTTGGAGGCACTATCTATACGGTGTTCCATGTGAGGTCTATACCAACCATCGGAGTCTCCAATACCTATTCAAGCAGAAAGACCATAATTTGCGTCAACGGAGATGGTTAGAGTTGTTGAAAGAATATGATATCACCATATTATTGTCATGAACCCAATTGCCCTCTGAAGGATATCATGATGACACCTAGTTTCTAAGACTAGGTAAGCCTAACATTCATGCAGAAATAATTGAAATACTCCCTCCGTTTCAATTTATGTGAACCCATTTGACTGGGCACGGAGTTTAAGAAAAGAGAGAAGACTTTTAAACTTGTGGTGTAAAATGAGGCACATATATTTTGTGTGGCTATAAATCATTGCATAAAGGTAAATTGTTTCCAAATAGGGAAAGTTGTCATTCTTCTTGGCACGGACTAAAAAGAAAATAGGTTCACATAAATTGAAACGGAAGGAGTAATAAATAAAGTCTCAGAATTCATCAACTAATATAGAGAAAATCTCCACAACTCAGTATATATATAATTTTCCAAAACCCGACGAAATAAAAGTCACAAGCTTTAAGAAGTGATACTGAATATCTCAATACATCAGTGTCTAATAAAGGATCAGGAAATAAAATAATCTAGGTAGAGGGGGACTCCGAGGACTGCAGATGCTGGCAGGTATACCTTGAAGTCTCCAAAGCTGAGCTCTCGCTAGTACCTGGGCCGGTAGGAGGTACCTAGATCTGCACAAAATGATATGTAGAAACGTAGCATGAGTACACCACAACGGTACCCAGTAAGTGCCAAGCCTAACCTCGGTAGAGTAGTGACGAGGTTAGGTCAAGGTTCTATTGGAATAAATAAGAAAATATGTACAAGTGTATGGCAATGTAGTAATGAAAGCAATGAAATTGAAACAACCAATAACATATCAAGGTTAGCTACCCGGAACTAAAGCAAATAATGCAACACGGAAAAAAACCAGGAATAATATACTAAGGAAACAAAACAACCAAAGACAAGTGCAACAATAGAGAAATACTGACAAGAGTCACTACCAAGGTACCGCCTCGTAGTCTCAACTCACAAAATATAATTCACAATCTTTCCTTATATCACCGCGGGAGCCTTATATTTAGTTTTGAAAATCATTATCCCAAAATAACATCCTGCATTTTAGCCCACCTTATCACACCGCGTGACTTCTAGTAGTTTCCCTACTAGACACGCGTATCAAGCCCACCTTATCTCACTGCATGCATTTTAACCCCAAAACCTTATGTCATCGCATGTGTATCAGTATCACAACGTATCACAATTTGCACCTCAAGTGCCCAATAACACAACTTGCCACAGAAATCAACAACATCGATGCTTTCACGATAAATAGCTCATGACTCAACCACAATGTACACAAGAGTTTCAACAATAATAACCGAAAGTGAATAACTCAACAAGAATAGTATTTCACAACTTAACACTTTTCCTCAATGTGAATCACAACCTTTATAACTTAATACCAATTTCCAAAATAAGATATTTCAAGAACAACAACTTCAAGTAAGAATTCAACGGGTAAATAATGAATATGGAATAAAGGGAACAAGAATTTCAACTAAATATGTAGAGCAATTAGCAAGTAAGAGATAAGAGAAGTAGAACATGTGAAAATAGACTAATGATGATGAATATAACATGTAAGATAACTCAATTAAGGCATGAAAGGAATCGACATAACTAAATTCGGTACTTTTCACATTTAGCCCGTGTGCACACTCGTCACCTTGCGTACACAGCTTCCACACATCAAAATTATCACAACAACACCAAATCCTAAGGGGTAATTCCCCCACACAAAGTTAGGCAAGACACTTACCTCAAAACACGCTAACTCAATCCATTAGTAAGCCTTTCCTACGATTATCCAACTCTGAACGGCTCGAATCTAGCCAAAACAACTTCATACCATAAATATAGAATATAGGAAACTAATTCGAACAATAAAGTCACGATCTTTGCAATGAAATAAAAAGTCAACTCAAAAAGTCAATCCGGGCACGCGTCTCGGAACCCGACTAAAATTACAAAATCCGGACTCAAATCGCCTTTAAAAACCCAAATATTTAGTCTATGAAGTTTTCACAATTTTCACCCAAATTTCCAATTAAAATAACTAATTAGATTATGCAAAATAACAATAGATTCATGAAATATAGTCCAATCCGAGTTAGAATCACTTACCCCAATAATTTTCTTGAAAAACCCTCAAACCATTGCCTCACACCGGGCTCTCTAGGTCCAAATTAAGAAAAATGAGATGAAACACACATTTTGAACTTTAAATTCTACTGCCCAGGTGCTCTTCTTCACGAACGCGGAATGTGCCTCGCATTCGTGAAGCACGAAATATGTTGCTGCCAAAATTCCTCTTACACGAACGCAAGAACCCCCTCGCGAACGCGATGACCAAACGATCCCAAGATTCGTGAAAAATGATATTATGAACTTATGAACACACGTCATATGAATACACGTCAAGTGTCAAATCACATCAAACAACACTAGAACCACGAATCGTGCATCAATTCAAGCCAAATGAACTTATGAACTTCTGAATTTCAAAACTAATGCCGATTCATACCAAAACAACTCCGATTAACTTTAAATTTTACACACAATTCATAAATGATATGATGGACCTATTCTAACTTTCAAAATTGAAATTCGACTCCGATATCAATAAAGTCAACTCCCGGTTAAACTTTCCAACCTTCCAAACCTTCAACTTTCTAACCTTCGTCATTTCACACTGAAACGATCTACGGACCTCCTAATCAACATCTGGACATGATCCTAAGTCTAAAATATCCTTATGGAGCTATTGGAACTGTCAAAACTCTATTCCAAAGTCGTCTACATAGACTCAAACTACGTCAAACTGAGGGACTATGTGTCCTATTTCACTCCGAAACCAAAACCAAATACCCCGGAAAGTCATATAATCATAATATAACATAAATGAGACAGTAAATAGGGGATGATGGCTAAAATATTCAAAACCACATATCGAGTCGTTACAATATATCATTAGGAGAAGTCCAATGTAGTAGCCGAAACATTGAGTAGGAAGGCTATGAGCATTTTGTGAGATTGGATATTTTGGAGCCTAGTCGAGTTCTAGCCTATGTTGTGGCACTTTCATCGTTGTTGGATCATATCAAGGCTCGCTAGTTTGATGATCCTTACTTGTTGGTGTTGAAGGATACATTGCAACGGGGTGGTGCCAAGGAGGTTGTGATTTGAGATGATGGTTTTATGCAGCTTCAAGGCCGGATATGTGTTCCAAATATTGATGGGTTGAGAGAGCTGATCCTTAAGGAGGAGCACAATTCGGGTTATTCCATTCATCAAGGTGTCACGAAGATGTACCATGACTTGAAACAACACTACTGGTGGCGAAGGATGAAGAAAGATATTATTGCATATGTATCTTGGTGTTTGAATTGTCAGTATGTAAAGTATGAGCATCAGAAACCGGGTGGATTGACTCAGAGATTGGAGATACTGGAGTGGATGTGAGAGCGCATTACTATGGGTTTTTTGGTAGGCTTACCATAGACCTTAAGGAAATATGACGTAGTCTGGGTTATTGTGGACCGGTTGACTAAGTCTGCACACTTCATTCCGATGGTGATTTCCTATTCTTCAGAGCGGTAGGCTCAGATTTACATCTAGGAGATTATGTGCCTGCATGGCGTGCCCATTTCCATCATTTCCGACTGAGGCACATAGTTTACATCAAAGTTTTGGAGAGCCGTGTAGCGTTAGTTGGGCACACGGGTCGAGCTGAGTAACGTGTTTCATCATCAGATGGATGGACAGTTCAAGCGCACTATTTAGGTCTTGGAGGACATGTTACGTGCCTGTGTTATGGATTTCAGAGGTTCATGGGACAAGTCCTTACCTCTAGCAGAGTTCTCCTACAACAACAGCTTCCAGTCGAGCATCAATATGGCTCCGTATGAGGACTTATATGGGAGGCGATGTTGTTCGCCGATTGGTTGGTTTGAGCCCGGAGAGGCTAGATTGTTGGGCACTTATTTGGTCTGTGATGCCTTGGAAAATGTTAAGTTAACGTAGGAAGGACAACATATAGCTTAGTCTAGGAAGAAGAGTTATGAGGACCGGAAGGTTCGAGATGTAGCGTACATGGTGGGTGAGAAGGTTCTTCTCTGAGTGTCACCTATAAGAGCGTGATGCGGTTCAGAAAGAAGGGCAAGTTGAGCTCAAGGTTTATTGGCCCATTTGAGATCTTTGAGAGAGCTGGGGAGGTTGCTTACACGCTTGCATTCCCTCCTAGCCTAGAAGGAATACATCTGGTATTTCACATTTCCATGCTTCGGAAGTTCCATTAGGACAACTCTCACGTTTTGGACTTCAGCACGATGCATCTTGATGAAAATCTGACTTTTGAGGAAGAGCAGGTGGCTATTCTAGACCGGCAGGTTCGTAAGTTGAGATTCAAGAGTTTTCCTTCTGTGAAAGTGAAATGAATGGGTCATCCGATTGAGGAGGCTACTTGGGAGTCCGATTCCGAGATGCGAAGTAGTTACCCCCACCTTTTTTCCAGTCCAGGTAATGTTTTATGTCCGTTCGAGGACGGACGTTTCTTTAGAGGTGGAGAATATGATGACCTGATAGGCCGTTTTGAGTACTAGCCTTTATTTCTATGTACTCTGACCTCTATTATCTCCATTTGATATTTATTGATTTGCATCCATAATCCGTGTCATTTTCCAGAAATGTTTAACGCAAAACTTTGAGGAAAAATGGGACTTGAGTTGACTACGATCAACATTCTTGGTAAACGACCTTCGATCAGCATTTGACGATTCCGGTAGGTTCGTATGATGTTTTTGGACTTGTACGCACTTTTGGTTGGGGTTTGGGGTGACTCGAACACATTTCAGTGCATTATATTAAAAATTGTGAAAATGAGTTTTAAAGTTGAAAAGCATGAGGTTTGATGATCGATTCTTGTTATTTCATGTTATTTTGATTATTTGAGGTATCGAGCAAGGTTTTAGGATGTTATTACACCGTGTTCATGTTCGGTTTGGAGCCTGAGGTGCTAGGGTGAGTTTCGGGTGTGTTACGGAAGAGTTTGGTTGATTTTGAACTATTGGTGTGCTTCAGTTTCTGGTGCTTAACTGCAGGTCTTGCATTTGCGATGACCTATCTGCAAATGCGTACTCAGGTTTTACAAAGACGAGATCGCATTTGCGATGAGGGACTTGGCAGGGTAGTCTTCGCATTTGCATAGAAATGTTCGCATTTGCGGACATCGCAGGCTTCATTTTTGCGATGGCTTGGTCGCATTTGCGACTGGGCACTGGAATTAGGCAGGTTCACAAATGCGAACCTTTGAACGTATTTGCGATGGGTTGGGACCTCGCAAATGCTATGTTTTCGTCACATTTGCGGCTTATTCAGGTTGGGGACATTGGTCGCATTGCGACTTTTGTTTCACATTTGTGATACTCACAATTGCGAACAAGAGTTCACAATTATGATACCTGTAGCAAGGTAAAAGAGGGAAAATCGGGACTTAGCTCATTTTACACCATTTCTCAATCTTAAACACTCTAGAGACGATTTTCTTGAGATCGTTTCTTTCTAAAATCATTGGTAAGAAACTATAATCCACTTTCTTTTAGTTCCCCATTAGTTTTCATGAGTTTTAACATAAAATATAGGATTTTCATGGTAGAAATTAGGGATTTGGGTAGAATTTAGGAATTTTGTAAAATCGAGATTTAAACCTCAAATTGAGTTTGGATTTCAAAACAAACACATAACCGGGCTCGGGGGTGAATGGGTAATCAAATTGTGGTCTGAATCTCAAATTTTGCCAAGCAAGCATGGGGTTGACTTTTGTTAACCTTTTCAATTACATCAAAGATTGAACCTTTTTCATTCATGGGTAGTTTTTAAAGCTTATTTTAAATTGTTTGAACAATATTTGGCTTGATTTGGTTGGTTTGGAGGATTGTTCGAAAGAAAAAGTTGTGGTTGATTGTTGAGTTGGCTGCGCAAAAAGGTAAGTGTCGTGTCTAACTTTGATTTGAGGGAATTAGGACTTGTTGGTCTTTTGTTACATGAATTATGTATGGGAACATAGTATATGCGAGGTGACGAATGTATACACGTTGTCGTGGGTTAAAGCAAGCGGGGTTGGAATATTTACCTTTATGTCATCACTTATTCCATGTTATCTCTTGTTATATGCTTTGATTGCTACATGATCTTACTTGTTATTCATGTTTTACTTGTTACCGGTTATTTACTTTTTAGTTATTTTGATTTATTCATATTTCGATCTATATCTGCTTACCCGCTATATATTCCTACTTGTATTAATTTTATAACTTCACTGCTTCATGTTTAACTTCCTTTCATTGGCCTTACATTACTTGGTACACTTTACTATGTTATTCCGATTTCTGTGAGTTCCTTAGTGTAACGACTCGGCCGGTCGTTTTGAGTTGTAGTTCCGTTCCCCCATTTACTGCTCATTTTTTGCTTATTAGTTACTATGGGACTTGTCGGGGTAGTTGGTTTGGTTCCGGGGATATTTCGGAATGAGTTGAGGCTATAGGTGTTAACCGGACGGGCTGGTCCGACTGGACACAAAAAAACCAACCCGTCCGATTATTGTTCCGGGCTGGTTAGTGGGCTGGATAAACGGACTGGGAACGGGTTGGGAAATTCCGGTCTAATTAGGGCCCGTCCGGGTTTGGGCTTAACGGGTTCGGACCGGGCCGAGTTACTTATTATTATTATTTTTTACTATATTTTATTTTTCTTATTCAATGCTATTGATAGTTAAGTGTTTGCAAACTTTAAGGCTTAGAATTAAACTTTAAAGTTTTAAATTTAAAATTTGAATTTTTAAATTTAAAAATGAAATTTGAAAGTAAGTGGCTATAAAAATGTATTTAATAAGACCAATATGCAATATGTAAGGATCAAACTCCGAAGGCTTTCGTTTTATACTTTCATGGAATAATAAATAATACTTCAAATTAATTTGCAAGTTCTATTTTGATTTTTTTATTTTTGAACTTGCAAATTTAAAATTTACAACAATTATAAAAAATAATAAAGAGTACATCACATGCTTTGCATTATTTTTGTAGGTTCATCCATGTCAACATGAGGTTCTTGATTTCCGGCATTGCTTGAATCGGAACATAAACCATTATATCTCCACTTTCTTGGTCCTCTGTTTCATCTACCTCTTCACGCCCTTTGATTTCGCCGTTCTGATCTTATCCAATCTCTGAAGCACACTAGAATTTTCAAAGCGTTGCTTCCCAATGAATGACGGATATCTCCTAGTTGCTGCCTTGCTTAGCTAAATGCACTCTCTGATGCGACTGTTGAAACTGATGCTCCAAAGCACCGGTTCCAAATGTTGAAACTGAACTTGAAAGAATATTTGTATCTATAGCAACAGAAGCATCAACAATGTTAGCATAATAATTATATAAAGTTTGTAAATATTTGTGTAGATCAGAAATATAAGTTTCAATATCAGGGGTTTTAGTTGGTCCAATATCCATATAAACATATAAAGCAGTGATTAATTGGTGACAAGTGGCCATTTTAATAGAAGGGTTTAAAATATCACCAATTAGGTAAATATGGGGAATTGGGTAGAAATATTTCTTAAATTTATCTAGCATATATTTAACAACAGAAGTATATCCTTCTTTCTTCTTCAGATTATGGAGTAAAAGAGAAATTTCAGCAATATGAACTAAACCATTTGCAATAGTAGGATAATAAGCTCCAGAAAACTCAAGTGTAGCCACATAAAAGTTTTACAACATCTTCAATGACATCCCGAGTTCTAGATATTAACAAACGGTTAGGATCGGTACAATGAGAATTAGCAACTTCAGTTATAGATATTTTATATTTATAACAACATCTTAAGAATAAATAAGTATAATTCCACCTAGTAACTAATTCTTCAGGTATGACTCTTGGTTTTAGTCCATATTGTACATATTTTCCCTTAAATTCATTTAATCTAGCACTTCTATTATTTTCTTGAATTACGCCAACAACTATTCTAACTAAAGTGATCTCATCTCTAAATAATTCAAGGCCACTCTTCACAATTAAATTATAAATATGACATGCGCACCTAACATGAAATATTTCAGAAAGTGGTGGGTGTAGATGTAATTTTAATATTGTAATAGCAGCATTGTCGTTAGAAGTATTATCAAATGACATACACAAAACGTTTTCTGAAAGATTGTAAAATATAGCAACTTCATGGATAGTATTACTTATAAATGCACTAGTATGACTTTGATCTTCATCATATTTAAAAGCAATAATACGTTTTTGCATACAAAAATTATCATCTATCCAATGGCATGTAACAGTCAAATAATCATTTTCATTAACAGTACGACCAATATCAGTAGTAAGAGAAACTCTACAAGAAAGATTGGCGAACATATAACGGATATATGTCTGATATTGTCCAAAAGCCTAAAGATATCAGCTCTACAAGTACTTCTAGAAATACCTTTAAACAAAGGGTTATAAATTCTTTCAATATAAGTAATAGGATATGGTGAAGCAGCAAAACTAAAAGGTAAACAACTTAAAACAATTATTTTAGCTAATTCTTCCCGATTTTTCACTATATCGTATTTTCCCATTAAACCGCCAGTACCCGGGTTAAGTTTTTGTTACCCACCTTCCTTATCAGCACCCCATGCAATATGTTGGTTATCTACCATGTGCCTACGAAGTTGACTCGTTCCCCTTACCTTACCTCCGGTCTCATGTTTATAAACTTCCTTACAAATTTGACATCTTACATAATTTTTATCATCATTTAGTCTTTCAAAAATATTCCAACACTTACTTCTTAATCTTTGATTCCTCTTATTAGGGAGGGGAGGCCTACCTGTATTACCACGACCTCGACCCCTAGTATTTTGAGTTTGACTAGCATTACCAGGTGTGGCTGGTAGTGTTTCAAGATTATCAGGTGATTGAATATCATCTAAATTATCATCTATACCATAATTTTCTTGAAGTTGCTCATAATCTACATTTAAATTTTCAGGTGAATTTTCAGAAATATGTGTAAAGCTACTAGAAAAACCAGCACCACCTCTTGACTTTTTAGAAGTTTTACTCTTACTACTACCACCCCTACTAGTACACGCTTTTTTGGCTGCTCTAAATATATCCAGTATGTTAATTAAATTAATAATTCTAAATAATAAAATAAAAATATACACCAAAGAAGAGAAAGAGATGGAACGAGTGTACCGGAATTCCGGATGCCGCACTAAATTTGATATCAAACTTCAGTTAATAGACCGATACTTGATATTTGATGATATTGAATATTGATACCACACTTTACTTGAATACTTGATATTTGATAATTATAATTTTGTAGTGACTAAAGTAAATATTTGATGAAACTTGAAATAATAAGTAATTGAGAATTTAAGAGCAATAAGCAATATTATCAAGAGAGAATTCGAGTAGTAAGAGAGAAAATTGTGAGAAAGAAAATGAAGAAGAAGGGGGCCTATTTATAGTTTTTAAAAGGTTAAAATTATAATTTATCAATTATTGGGGGAGAGCGGGGGGCTATTTTCTTAAGGAGGTAGGCCGAAATGGCCATTTTTGCAAATAATAGTCGTTGCCCAACGGTCATTTTGAATTTTATAGTTGGCGACGGTCAAAATATTTAAAAAAAATTAAAATTTTACGCTAGTAAACGGACTGGACCGGGTTGTAGCCCGGTAAAAACCCGGTAAAGGGTAACCGGGCTAACCGGGTTCCGGGGCACCAGTTACCAAAATATGTTCGTTCTCGCCCAGCTCTCCCCCTAACCCTCCCCAACCAGTCCCACCCCCTAGCGTAACGGGCTGAACCGGGTCGAACTGGGCTGTGATTGGGCTGGCCTGACCCGATTAACAGGCTTAGTTGAGACACTTAGTCTCAAGTTTGGGAGCTTTAGTTGAAAAGGTTGACCGGATGTTGACTTATATGTGAACGACTCTGAAATGGAGTTTTGAGGGTTCCATTAGCTCCATGGGGTGATTTTAGACTTAGGAGCGTGTCCGGATAATGATTTGGAGGTTTGTAGTTGAATTAGGCATGGAATGGCGAAAGTTGTAAAATTAGAAGCTTTAGAAATTTAGAAGTTTGACCGAGAATTGACTTTGTGGTTACCGGGCTCGGATTGGGGTTTTGGGAGTTAGAGTAGGTCTGTTGTGTCATTTGTGACATGTGTGCAAAATTTGTGGTCAATCGGACTTGATTTGATAGGTTTCGGCGTGTAGAACTTGGAAGTTCATAAGTCCAGTAGGCTTGAATCGATACGCGATGCATGATTTTAGTGTTGTTAGATGTGATTTGACGCTTGAGTAAGTTCGTATGATGTTTTAGGACTTGTTGGTATGTTTGGTTGAGGTCCCAGGGGCCTCGGGTGGATTTCGAATGGTTAACGGAGTGAATATTGGACTTGGAAAACTGCTGAAGATTGCTAGTGTCCAATTCTGCTTTCCTTCTCTGCGATCGCGTGGGTAGGTACGCGATCGCGAAGGATTGTTTGGGACAGCTGGGGATTTTGCTCTATGTGTTTGCTAGCTGGTGTACGCGATCGCGTAGCTGGAGCAGTCAATGCATCGCGAACGTGTGGGAGGAGCCGCATTCGCGAAGAGGAAAGGAAGAGGAGCTGGTTACGCGCATTGCTCTATGCGAACACGTGGGTGTTTGTGCGATCATGTGGGTCTGGAGAGGTAATGCATTGCGTTCGCATGGACTTGTCCACTTTCGCGTAGGGACTGAGTTTGGCAGCTTAGGATTTGTGGTACATCTGGGCAGACTTAAATATTTCAAAAACGAGGTTTTGAGTTCATATCACAAATTTGATTTTGGGAACTCGGTTGGAGGCGATTCTTGGAGAGAATTTCAAGGGAGTGATTGGGGCAAGTGATTCTTACTTAGTTTTGGTTAAATTCCATGTTTATATCTTTGATTTCATCATTTAATTAGTGATTTGGGTTGAAAACTTGGGAGAAAATGGAGGAAAGTCCTTAGGCCGAGTTTTTGGGATTTGATCGACATTTTGGTATCGAATATGAGTAATTTTGGTATGGGTGGACTCGTGGGTATGGGTGTTCAGATTTTGTAATTTTTATCGCATTCCGAGACGTGGGCTTGGGTGTTGACTTTTGAGTTGACTTTTGATTAAGAACTTAGTATTTTCATATGGAATTGATTCCTATAGCTTGAGTTGATCGTATCGAATTGTTTATGGCTAGATTCGAGGCATTCTGAGGCCATTTCGCGTGGCAAGGGTTTGTTGGAGTAGAGTTTTGCATAGTTTGAGGCAAGTAACACTTCTAAACTTGGTTCTGAGGGTATGAAATCCCAAATTACGTGTTATGTGATTAGTGTTGAGGTGACGCACATGCTAGGTGACGAGCGTGTGAGCGTGCACCATAAGAAGTATGACTTGGTCGATTCCATGGCTCTGTATAGTTAAATAATCTTGTTGTTACCCGTATTTTCACCATGTGTTAGAGCAATTGAGTTGCCAGTCATGTTATAAATCCTGCTTAGGCTATGTGTTGGTACTGTTGGGACCCACAGAGGTCGTGTTACATGTTGAATTATTTGCTTAATTTGCCATTTTGTACTAAGTCATAGCTATTATTTCCATATTACATCTCAATCTCTGTTGTCCTTTATTGATACATCATATCATCATTGTTTGGGCTGATTATTATGATTCTTGTGATCCCGAGAGACTAGAGAGATTAATGATTGAGTGAGGCTGAGGGTCTATTGTGAGTGATATTCATAGGATCGGGCTGCACGCCGCGACAAGATTTATTGATTCATGCTAGGATTTGGCTTATTATAGAGCTTTGGTTGGATCCGGAGTCTGCACAACCACAGTAGGTGCATTTGCTAGCAACTTATTTACATTTGGGCTGGATCTGCCCTGGTTTTATTTGCATTAGGACTGGATCTGCCCTAGTTTTATTTGTATTTGGGCTGGATCTGCCATGTTCTGTGTTGAATTGTATTGCAAAACCTGAAAGCATGTCTAAATTGTTTTACCGTTACTTGTAGATTATGAATTTATGATATATCACTATCATATTTTTTTTTCCTGTAACTTACCGTACTGTTAATGTTATGTGTAGGCTGTAACACTTGGACCCGTCACTACTTTCAATCCAAAGGTTAGATTTATTACTTATTGAGTTGGTTGTACTCACGCTACATCCTGCACCTCGTGTGCAGATCCAGGTATTTTCGGTCACGGCGGTTGCTGATTCATAGAGTTCAGACATTCGGAGATCATCGAGGTAGCTGCTTTGACATCCGCAGACCTTGACTCTCCTTCCCTATCTTTAAGTTTATTTATTCAGTTCTACTTTCCAGATAGTGTACCAGACTATGTCATTATGTATATGCTCATGTACTCAGTGATACCCCGGTGTTAGGAAAACTTATGTATTGAGTTATGATATCCTAATCCGTTTTATGAGATTTGTATTTATTTAAACCGTTTTAGTATATTTCAAAGTTGAAAGTGTTGGAAATCTCTGAGTAGTCGGATTGCCTAGTACCATGATAGGCGTCATCACGACAGATTGGGTTTTGGGTCGTGACACTTAGTTTTTCTTGTATTGGTGATTAGTAGAGAATTATTAATACGAGGTATTATTTATCTTCCGTTGTACTGGTACTTCCTTGATGTTCTTTACGCTTTATTCGCCTTTCGTGTTGTGATTTCCTTTACTGGTTGTGTTGAGTTGTTTATGTTAATCAGTTGATATTGGGATCAGGTTGCACGCCGCGATAGTATTGAAATAAATTTATATTGGATTCGAGTTGCACGCCGCAACAGTTATTATGTTAAATGTTGGGATCGAGTTGCACGCCATAACAGTTATTGTGTTAATTATTGGGATCGGGTTGCGCGCCGCAACAAAGTTTGATGCATTGTAGTTATTTGTAGTTGTAGAGTTTATCTCTGTACTATGATACAAGATTTGAGATCATGCTATTCTCGGGCCATCTATTAGTTGACCATCGGGTTCTTTTTTTTATAAGTTTACTACTTTAGTAATATTTATATATTCTGTTATTATTATTCGTAGAGGTTTATTGTGAGTATCGTATCATAGCCTCATCACTACTTCGTCAAGGTTAGGCTCCGCATTTACAGAGTACATGGGGTTGGTTGTACTCATGCTATACTTCTGCACTTCTTGTGCAGATCCCGGTATTGGTCCTAGCGGCGAATAGCGGAGACTCCTCGAATTCGACTGCTACAGGAGACTTGAGGTAGAGCTGCTCCATGTTCGCAGTCCCCGAAGTCCCCTTCTATCATGTCTTTCTGTTTATCTAATTTTAGAAAGTTGTACTTTATTCCAGGCCATATTTGTAGAATTCTAGTTGCTCATGTATTCGCGACTTTGGATTTCTAGGGTATGTTTAGACTGCACTACGTTTGTATTTATCACATTTATTTCAGATTATTTCAGCTTCGTATCGTTATAGTTCTGTTTTTCATTTTCTAATAATTATTAATTAATTAGCTAACGCTGTCTTGCCTCACAAGGGGATATTAGGCTCCATCACGGCCCCACAATTGGGATTTCGGATCGTGACAAGTTGGCAAAAAAAGTCGGCAAGTTTAGAGATGAATTCAATGAGAAAAGAATATTCTAGAGCTATGGGTCAGTTAACAATCCCGTTGAGTCTCCCACTTAAATTATCTAATTAATTTATCTGGTTTATTAATTCAGATTGTTAATATTACTCGTAGTATTCTTCCGAAGTACTATTCATCTATTCAAGCTAACCTAACGCCTATATTCCTATGGAAATAGGATCAACAAGAACACATAATTAATTACCATATAGTAGCCAAGCAAGGCGATTAGGTATATCCCTATCCTAACCGCGAATCTATTTCTCGATACCCTGATTCAGAATCTGGCTCTAATCAATCCTATTTGCAATCTATAATTCCCTCTTCCGAGTTCAATTCTAGATTCGTAGATAGTATTCAATTGGTGATCACGCAATTAAATAATTTAGCACAAAATTGAATATATAAACCAATATGATAAAATAGTAAGAACAATTCAAAATTCAAACTACAACGTTCATATAACACCCCCGCACTCTAGAACTAATAAACTATGAGATTAACGGAAGAGAAGAGAAGAAAAACTAGTTAGAAGCCTCCTCCAAGTGTGGTCTGCATTCTCTACCTCGAAAGTGGAGTCTCCCCCAGTAAATTAGGTTTAGAACCCTTTTTATACAAGTTTGGGGCATCTAGGACCCAAAAAGATCTTCTCCAAGTCGAAATTGGATAATTCCTGATATTGGGTACCCTAGGAAGTGCGTCACGCTAGCCTGGGCACTGAAAATTTTGGTCTTTTGTTTCTAGCGCCACAGTAGCGTGTCGCACTACCCTGGACGCTAGAATCTGGCACTTGTCCTTTTTTTCTTCCTTTTTAGCTCCAACTCGTGCATATTAAATCCAATTCACTTTCAATTGATTCCTACACATATAAACGCTAAAAAATAGCTCAACTCATTGCAATTAAACATTAGAACCAACAAGAATATAGCAAAATGTGAGGCGCTTCATATACAAAATACATACTTTTGGCCGAACATCAATACCCCGCACTTAGACAGATGCTCGTCCTCGAGCAACCTAAGCTTTACTATCTTAAGAACAACTCAAGATACCACATCATGAGGGAGTATATGACCATTAAGCATACTATACCTATAACTATGGTTGATACCAACAATTAAGCATGAGCATACACATTTACACGCACTTCCCAACTTCTACATACCCAAGGTTAAACAAATTTAAAGCTTCAAACAGCTTGCCCATAATCACCTCACCTCAAAGACTGATTCGTTGTCACTAAGTACTCTTAGTTAGCCCACTCACCCCCAACAAGAGAAGTTTAATAAATTCGTCTATCCGTCATGAGATCATGTGCCCTCCTCATAGAACAAGAGAGTGTATATATAGATAGTCCCCACATTCAAGTATGAATTCGAACATAATTTAAGGACATCATGCAAATCAACAAAAATCAATCACTCTTACAAAGAAATTCATGTGCATCCCAAAGTCGTAGCATAACCTTTCCCGTAGTGTAGGATTCGACTAATTTAATCCTGCTAAATCTAGGATCAACTGGGACTTTATGGGTTGTAATGTAGACTAAGGAACGAGTATGATATATTTGGATATTAGTGACTAACCCTCCTAAGGACTTTAATAGACTACACTCAATTTTCAAACACACATTATTAATAACCAATTCAACACCTTTCCACGGAACCATACAAAATTTAGCCCTTCTCGTTCAAGTACATCTATGTCTTCACTAGCATGAATTAAGAAGAATAGAAGATGTTTATTCTCTTTTTGGCATATCAAAAATTTTTCACATTTCTTTTCTTTTCTTTTTTGTTTGTACACTCTCCTTTCATTGAATTTCTCGTCTAGTGATCTTTTATAACCTTCGTTCACCTTTTGGCCCTTCCATGGTTCTACTCAAAAGCTACTCCCAACTCTCACCTTACTTCTTCTGGCGATTTAAGTGCTTTTGAAGGTAATGGTTCAACAAACTTCAGTTAAAAATAAAAATAGGGATACGTCTTGTAATGTGCCAAAGAAAAGGTTGACGGGCTCAAATGGAATAACAATGAAAAATTTAATTTGTAGTCGGCAAGTAAATCCACGATTAAGCGAAGAAATGCGTACGTCATCTCCTAGACTAGCACAACTTAATAATTTTGCTTCTATTAATACACGGGGCAAATGCTAAACTACACAGGATAACACAAAATATCAACAAATACGCACAACATACAATACACATAACTCAATCCGGATAGTTTCATTCCCACTCTCAAGTCAAAGAAAGTAAGCACATAACCAAAAAATATTAAACCAAAGCACTAAATGAGCATATGAGTCAAGAAGCCGAGAAAGGCATCACAGAACAGACTATTTAATTTTTCAAGGCATCATAAAGTTCAAAAGATGTTGGGAAGTTGATTCACATGCCTCAGCCTAAATATGCTAGCATCAAACACCTCAAAAGACATCTAGGGGCAATTCTATCTTCCTATTCTAATCCTAAAAATATAAAAGAAATATCCTGTTCAAGTTGCTTACCATGAAAAAGAATCGATTCACAAAGAAAAACCAACGGGGATTATTATCTAACTAAAACTAACAAGATGCAAAAGAAAAAGATTTGTTTTTGCATTTTTATTGGAATTTAATCTCTTAAGAAAGTTTTTCAAGAGACCCATCATCGAGAAAAGTCAAAAAAATATATTATAATTTTTTTCATAATTTTTCTTCCTAAAGATACCACTAAGCTACGAAGAGTACTATAATTAAGCTAAGATGGTATAGAAAATCACTCAGACATTCTCTCAAAAAAGTTGTCCAAGAGATATATCGTCGGGAAAATTCTAATTTTTTTTTATTGTTTTTCTATTTTAATTTTTTTCAGAATTTTTCTTCATAAAGAAATCACTAAGCTATGAAAGAGTACTACAACTAAGCTAAGATAGCACAAAAAATCACTCTGATAATCTCCTCACCCGACACTTAAAATTGCGCAATGTCCTCAATACATACTATAAATAACGAGAGGGTATAAGAGACTCCCTTGTAGGCTAAAGGCCGAAATATTAGCAGCTCATGGGATACTCAGATTTCTCCCAGGTATGGTCCTTTGTGTGGGCACCTCACACTTAGTTCGAACCATCTGCTTGCTTTTGTATATGCCTACTGACTTCGATTCCATACTCCTACTCGTATAAATACACAAAAAACAACACTCAAAAAAATAACACAATAAACAAAAATCAACATAAATAAAAGAAACAGTAGAGTTAGGTTGCCTCCCAATAAGCACCTTATTTATAGTCATGGCACAAGTTACTGTAACGACCCGATCGGTCGTTTTGATCTCTAGCGCATTGTTCAGCAGTTTGAGGCCTTGTGTAGCTTCACTTCAGGTATATTGACTTGTACGTGTGGCCTGAATTGAATTTTGGAAAGTTTAGAGTTGATTCGGAAAGAAAATTCTAATTTCGGAAGCTTTAAGTTGAAAATATTGACTAAGGTTTGACTTTTGAGTGAACGACCTCGGAATCAGAATTTGAAGGTTCCAATAGGTTCGTATGATGATTTTGAACTTGGTCGTATATTCGGTTTGAGTATCGGATCACCCGAGAGCATTTCGGCATTTATTATGGAAAGTTAATATTTCTGAAGGTTTAAGAATTTCATAAGTTTGGTTTGAAATGGATTTTGATGTTATCAATGTCTGTGTGGGGTTCCAAGCCTTGGAATACCTTCGTTATGTTATTTATGACTCGTGTGTGAAATTTGAAGTCATTCCGGATTGATTTGATATGTTTCGGCACAAGTTATAGAATTTGGAAATTTGAAAATTTATAAGTTTGATTCGAGGCGCGATTCATGATTTTGATGTTATTTGACGTGATTTAAGGCTTCAACTAAGTTTGTATTGTATTGTGGGACGGGTTGCTATATTTGGTTAAGGTCCCGAGGGCCACGGGTGGATTTCGAATAGTTAACGGATTAAATTTGGCCTTATGAAATTGTTGGTGGCAGCACATCTGGTGTAACCGCACCTGCGAGGTTTTAGCCATAGGTGCGGAGCCGCAGAAGCCTCCAAGAGGGTCGCAGAAGCGGTTCTGGGCGAACAGGTCAGTGGCGCACGTGCGAGACCATATCCGCATCTATGATGGCGCAAATGTGGCGTCCTTGAGCGCAAAAGCGGAATGGTTGAGGAAGGTTGGGACCGCAGATGCAGTCGCGTTCCACAAAAGTAGAACCGCACCTGCGCATGAGAAGCCATAGAAGCGAAGGCGCAGAAGTGCTGGAGGGGCCGGAGATGCAAAGTTTGAGGGGCCTGAAGGGAGCCGCAGAAGTGACTCATGTTCCGCAGTTGAGAAAAATGTCGTTGGGAAGTAAGGTTTTTATAAAAACGGGACTTGGCCCATTTTCTCTCATTCTGACTTGGTTGGGGAGATTTTGTTGACCTTCAAGGGGAGAATTGCATCAAGCAACACAAGGTAAGTGATTCCTACCCATTACAAGTTAAATACATGGTTTATGTATGGATGTAAACATGGAAAATGGTAGAGATTTGGGATTTTTGATAGAAAATCTAGAAATTGGTATTTGTAGATTTGACCACGAAATTGGACATGAAATTTAAAATAAGTTTTATATTTTAGTTTGTGGTATTATGGGTAAAGTTTATCTTCGAAAAATTTCGGAATCTGGGCACGTGGATCGAGAGTTGATTTTATTGACTTTTCGAGCGGAGTTGGAAATTGTTTAAAATGATTAATTATGGGTATTAGAATATATTTTGATTGGTTTGCACATTTGTTTGAATAGTTTTGGATCGACGGGCATTGGTTTGAGGTGTTAGAGAGACTTTAGAGCCGGTTATGGAACTTCGGAGTGAGGTAAGTCTCCTGTCTAACTCTATGAGGGGAAAACTATCCCTAGGTGATGTGTTTGTTATGTGCTACTTGTTGCGGGAGCTACATACGCACAAGGTGATGAGAGTTCGTACATAGCTAGATTCATGTTATGTATGGGTTAACTTAGGTTCTCTCTATGCTATAACTGTACTATTTGAGTTGTCTTTGGCCTATTAAATTCCTTTATTTTACATTACAACTTGAGACTAAGCTTGCGTAGAGTGATAGACTTGCTATTGTAGAGATTTGGCGGCTTTATGATAAGCCGCAGATTAATTGTACTCTACTTACGAAATTCTCCCGCGATATGCTTTCT
The DNA here is from genome assembly GCA_000715115.1 of Nicotiana otophora. Classification (NCBI taxonomy): domain Eukaryota; kingdom Viridiplantae; phylum Streptophyta; class Magnoliopsida; order Solanales; family Solanaceae; genus Nicotiana; species Nicotiana otophora. The sequence goes on from AWOL01S0021143.1 coordinate 29,414, forward strand.
TATCGAAAAGTTCCCTTAAAAATCTATAACTCACATTACTATTCGTGAGTGGGATCGAGGACCCGTCAAATCTACTTATTCTAATGGGATCGGGTCCTTCGCCTCGGTAGGATAGATACATCTATGGTTCGTGCCGTTCGACTCTTGACAGAGCGTATATTATGATGGATCAGGCCGTACGCCTCGGCAGGATTATATACCACACTCTCATGGGAGCGAGTCGTTCGCCTCAGCAATAAAATAGATGTATCTATGGTTTGGCAAATTTATGATGGATCGGGCTGTATGCATCGTCATTTCTATAAAATACTCTTATGAAGTCGTATGTAATAATTGACAAGAAGCCAGCCTATTTGTGAGCTTTTCCTGATTGAATTGTGACGACCTATCTGGTAAGGTCCATTATATATATACTCCAATTGAGGAGGTAGCTACTAGCTGATAGTTTGAGTTATTGCTGAGAGGAGGATTGTACCACGTATTATATTTGTAATTTCGCCTATTTACTCTGACTCACACCTGTTTACTTCTACTGTATATGTCTTATTGGACCACTAGTAAGTGTTGATGTTGATCCCTCATCACTACTTATCTGGGGTTAGGCTAGATACTTACTAGATACGCATTGATTTACGTACTCATGATACACTTGCTGCACTTTTTGTGCAGGTACATATATGTCTGGTGGTCTTCTGGGCGCAAAGGGGCGGCTATTGCGGGGACTTTATCGTGAGCTGCATTCCATGTCACGATCCGCAGCCTGCAGAATCTCCATCCGAGTTATTTATATTCTCCTATCTAATTTGTATTCCAGACAGATGTTGTATTTTATTATATTTCCTAGTTGATGCTCAAGCACTTGTAACACCGGATTTTGGGGGTTCTTACGGGCTGTTCACTATTGGAAATACGTGTAATTCTATTTCATACTATTTAACTAATAAAACTTATGATTTTAATGTACTATAATGAGTAATTAAATTGATCTATCACTGTTGGCTTTCCTGACGGTGATGTTAGGCGCCATGATGACCTATAGTGGATTTTGGGTCATGACATTTTGGTATAAGAACATACGGTTCACTTAGGTCTCACGAGTCATGAACAAGTCTAGTAGAGTCTTGCGGATTGGTGCAGAGAGATCTGTACTTATTTTTGAGAGGCTAGAGGGCTGTTAGGAGCACTCCCAATCTTGATTTCCTCATCGTGCGCTTTGATTCCATTGAGGCGTGTGCCTTTATTTCCATCCTACTCAATCTTATGCGACATGAAGCATTTATTATCAGTTAGACGTCGAGTAGTGGTATTGATACTGCGGATGTGGTGCAGGATATTTTTTCCTTCATGTTCGGGCAGCCTATTTAACTAAAACTAATATAGGGTAGTAACTAAGAAACTAAAGAAAAGAAGTCGGCAAGCTTAGAGACGAATTCAATGAGAAAAAAAATATTCCGGAGCTATGGGTCAAATAACAATCTCGTTGAGTATTCCACTTAAATTTTCTAATTAATTTATCTGATTTATTGATTGACATGGTTAATATTACTCGTAGTATTCTTTCGAAGTACTACTCGCCTATTCAAGATAACCTTATGCCTATATTCCTTTGAAATTAGAATCAATAAGAACACATTAATAATTCCCGTATAGTAATCAATTAAGGTGATTATGTATATCCTTATCCTAACTGCGAATATATTCCCCGATGCCCAGGTTCAGAATCATGCACTACTGAATCCTATTTGCAATTTAGAATTTCTTCTTCCGAGTTCAATCCTAGATTCGTAGATAGTAATCAATTGGTGATCAAGCAATCGAATAATTAAGTGTAAGATTGAATAAATAAACCAATATGATAAAATAGTAAGAACAATTCATTCTTCAAACGATAACGTTCATGCAGCACCCCGCGTTCTAGAACTAATAAACTATGAGACTAAAGGAAGATAAGAGAAGAAAAACTAGTTAGAAGCCTCCTCCAAGTGTGGTCTGCGTTCTCTGTCTCCAAAGTGGCGTCTCCACTCTTCCCCACAAAATTAGATTTAGAACCCTTTTTATACAAGTTTTGGGCGTGTAGGACCCAAAAAGATCTTCTCCAAGTCGAAATAGGATAATTCCCGAGATTGGGCACCCTGGACAGCACGTCGCGCTAGCCTGGGCGCTGAAAATTTTGATCTTCTGTTTCTAGCGCCATAGTAGCGCATCGCGCTACCCTGGATGCTAGAATCCGGCACTTGTCCATTTTTCTTCTTTTTAGCTCTAACTCATGCGCATTCAATCCAATTCACTCCCAATTGATTCTTACACATATAAACACTAAAAATTAGCTCAACTTATTGCAATTGTACATTATAACCAACAAGAATAGAGCAAAATGTGAGGTGATTCATATTCGAAAATACATACTTTTGGCCGAACATCAATTAGCTTTAGTATTATTAATCCTTTGTTTGGCAGTGTTTTTCAACATATGTATAACTAATACATGTATTATTTACCCATACTATTTGGTATTATCCTATGTATAACTAATACATAGCAAATCATAGCATTAGTAATATCAGGATTTTTAATATATGGATAAGCATGTAAAAATTCCGATGAAATACATGTTATTTTTAATACACCAAATCAAATAGTGGATAAGAAATGATCCTCGTATAACTAATATCAACATTATTAATATATCATATTCTGTATTATTCTTATATACCCTGCCAAACGACCCGTTAGTGTGTATTGATATAGTCGTTTGAAATAAAAAAAATTTTAGTTTGACACAAAACAAAACAAAACAAAAAAGAACTGAGAAGCAGTTCGCTTCTTGTTCCAACAGTTTTCACGATTTCATTTCTGGAAGGATCTATATGGTGACATAGAGTTGCCGCTTGATAACATCCATCCACTACCTGAATATGTTCTATATTTAATCTTGAGGAAGTATTTTGCAAAACCAAGCCGTCCACACGTAAATGCAACTCCCAACAACAATTATAGGAGTGTCAACTGGGCAGGTTGAGCTAATTTTGGGCGGATCAAAATAGATTGAGTCCCAAAAGTTAATTGGGCTAAAATGAGTTGAATCAAAATAGGTTAAATTTGGGTCATAACCCAACTCGTCCAACTCTTATCAAATTTTATCTAATATGTATTGTTTTCTTATGAATTGTATAATTACTAAATAAAATTTTTTTTTCTTTTGTTGTAGTCATATATAACATATCAAATAAAAAAATAATTACTTCGAAGATATTTTGACAAAGTTACTTATGGATTAATTTGGGCTAAAAATCAGCTCAACTTTAAATGCGTTGAGATGAGTTGGATCAAAGATGACTTGAATTCAATGAATGGGCGGGTCAATAACCAGCCCAACCTTGAGTGGGTTGACGAGTCATTTGGTCTTAGGTCAAATTTGACAGCCCTAGATGAGAAGAACAATAAAAATTGTATACTTTCTTTGTCTCATTTTATGTGAAGGAGTTCCACATCTCAGGGTCAAATCACTTAATTTCTAGTAAAATTCGAACATGCATTCTTTAATTTTTTTTTTTTAAAGTTCACCTGTTTGAAAACTGCGTGAAAACATATTATAAATCAGAATAGTTTATAATTCAAGTTACTTAAAAAAAGTTTGAGACTTGTAGTTAGAAAAAAAAAACTGTTTTATTCTTCAAATAATACCGTAACATGAAAATTGGGTTGAGGGAGTATTAAACGGAACCGCCAACTACGTAGTGAACAAAAATCCGTTCCTATAAAAACCGTGAATAAGAATGCGGTTGAAATTTGAAGTACAAAAGATTCATGAGTTGGTGACATATCCCACTGCTTCACCTTACATAACTTTATTACTCACAAATAACCATTTAGTCTAGCAAATTACACTTTGCGTCACAAAATGGGCAAACTGGATAATATTATGACGAATGCCAAAAAATGTTCATAGGGGAAGTAGTTGGAGATTCAAATTCTGAGTTCCAATCTTCAACCATACTCTATCACCAATAATCTTTGACTTATGAGTAGAAGCATAAACTTTAGGAGCACCTTGAAGTTTTGACAGGAAAGGAAATGTCATCCATTTAAACTGGTACGTCGCAACTCGCGGTAAATATACCCCACAAAAAAACACATCGTCATCATCATTACTTTACTCTTTTGAGTGTGTTATCTTAGTGTATACGGTAAAATTGAGCCCATGAGACGCCTCGGCTTTCGATGAAGCAAATAGAGCGACAGACGTAACAGCAAGGAACCAAAATCCAGACCAGGAGCCCCTCGAGCCAGGATCCGGGCAAAACGCCCTACCTCGGAAGTATCGGGACCATGACCCCGAGTTCGGTTCGAATCCCAAAGGACTCGGAGAGCACTACCAGGTAACCGAGCACGACCAACAAAAGACTGTGATGTCCGTGACCAGCCGGATATCACAGTGTGGATCTCGGTACGTATCGGCAGAGAACCGGTGATTGGTTAAACAGAAGATATTTTATATTTTATAGAATTGTACTTAGGGTAAAACTCCCCTACTATATAAAGGGGGCCTGATTATTCAATAAACATACTGTAACATGCATATCAAAGGAATACACTCTTATTTTCTCTGTTATTCAAAGTTCTTACTCTTGTTCATCAGTGCTTCGTTATTGTGAGTACGGGATCGAGGGCAGACATCTTATTAAGGTTGTTATTGAGTCCGGAATCACCATCCTTAAGTGGTTTGACAATCTATTATGTCCTTTATCTTTTTAATCTAACGCAATTTGTCATTTGTATTGAATAATCCATGTATCCTTAAAACCACATACAAATTTAATTGTTATCCATTTCTTAGGGTCAACAGTTTGGCGCCCACCGTAGGGCTAAGGATAATAGTGGCAATTTGATACAAAATTTCATAACATACTCTATTTTACACTTGTTCTTTGAGCTTTTGATTTCAGACCAGATTAAAAATGTCGAACTCCCAATCTGCCCATTTGAACGTGGATGCTGAGTCTGGCCACCATGGCGAAAACAACAACATGGTACCCAGCAACAAGGTGCCCCCTTCTCATCCCAACGGAGTCCCGGTCGCTAATCCGATCGATGCTAGACCATACGTGGCTATCGAAGTGAACCTACCTAGAGACCCCGAAAACAACATTTGCGGGGGAGCCCGGTCGATAGCCCGGAGTACACACGACATCGAAGGTGACGGGATAAACTTGCGTGTGATCTTCGAAATGTTACAAGATTAACAGGCAGTAATAGCCCAGTTATAGAATCAAAGTCGAGCCCCCAGTAGAGTTGAGCCCGAACCGTCCCGGGAATCGCCCGCATAAATGTACCGGCTACAAAAAAGACGGGTGAAGCAGAACCCGGGACTAATCCTGAGATAATAAAGATGCTCGAGGAACTGACAAAGCGGGTGGAATAGGGAGAAAAGAAAATTGAAGCCAATGACAAAAAAGTAGAGACCTATAACTTTATGGTCGATCAAATCCCAAGAGCGCCACCGATACTGAAGGGCCTGGATTCCAAAAACATTGTCCAAAAACCTTTCCCTCCGAGCGCAGATCCGAAACCGACCCCAAAAATATTTCGTATGCCCGAAATGCTGAAGTATAACAGGACAACCAATCCCAGCGAACATGTGAACTCTTATACATGCGCCATCAAAGTAAATGACTTGGAAGATGATGAAATCGAATCTGTTCTGTTGAAAACGTTCGGAGAGACCTTGTTAAAAGAAGCTATGATATGGTATCACAACTTACCTCCTAATTCTATTGATTCATTTGCTATGCTCACAGAAGCCTTTGTAAAAGCACATGCCGGGGCCATCAAGGTCGAGACCAGGAAATCACACTTTTTCAAGGTAAAGGAAAGAGATAACGAGATGCTCAGGGAATTCGTATCGAGGTTTCAAATAGAACGGATGGACCTGCCTCCGGTCGCAGATGATTGGGTCGGTCTGGCCTTCACACAAGGACTCAATCCCCGAAGCTCATTGGCATCACAGCAGTTGAAGCAAAATATGATAGAATATCCGGCAGTGACTTGGGCCGACGTCCATAACCGGTACCAATAAAAAATCAGGGTCGAAAAAGATCAGTTCGGAGCCCCTTCCGGGTTCATTTATCCCGTCAGAGCTGGTGATAAATCCAAGAGAGGCATTGACCGTGAACCAAGATCTAATAGAGATCGGTATCAACTGTATAATGAAGATCGAATGCGTAATGGGTCCGGACGCAACATTGTAAGAAGTGAAACAAGGAGGGGCCGAGGTCAGAATAACCAGGGACTCATGAGCAAAAAAGGTATTGACAGACCCATCGGGTCTAAAAAAGCACCAAAGTTATCAGAGTACAACTTCAACGTCGACACTATCGCCATCATATCAGCCATCGGACGCATCAAAGATACTAAGTGGCCTCGACTATTGCAATCCGATCCTGCCAGAGGGACCCCAACCTATTATGTAAATATCATGGCACTCACGACCACAGAACCAAAGACTGTCGACAACTAAGAGAGGAAGTAGCCCGGCTATTCAACAACGGACACCTCCGAGAGTTTTTGAGTGATCGAGCCAAAACATCACTTCAGGAATAGGGACTCCAACAAGCATATCGAGCAAGAGGAACCTCAACACGTTATAAACATGATCATTGGTGAGGTTGATGTCCTCCAGGGGCCAATGTTAAAGCGCACCAAAGTATCCGTCACAAGGGAAAAACGGATTTGATTCCAGAAGGAATCGTATCTTTCCACGATGAGGACGTTGAAGGCATTGTGCAACCATGAAATGACGCACTGGTAATATATGTACTCATAAATAAATATCGGGTTAAGCATGGGTTAATAGACCTATGTAGCTCGGCCAGTATCATCCGATCGAGGGTCGTAGAATATCTGGGTCTACAAGATGAGATTGTGCCTGCAGTCCGAGTTCTAAACAGATTCAACATAGCATGTGAGATCACTAAAAGGGAAATAACCCTGCCGGTGAATATCACCGGAACCATTTAGGAAATAAAGTTCTATGTGATCGAATGAGATATGAGGTACAATGCTCTGTTCGGAAGGCCATGGATTCACAACATAAGGGCAGTACCCTCGACATTACACCAGATGTTGAAATTCCCTACACCAGGAGGAGTTAAAATTGTTTATGGAGAGCAACCAGTCACAAAAGAGATGTTCACAATCGATGAGGTGGTCCCGATATACACACTCTCGAAATAAAGAACCTGAGTTTGGTCACCAAGGAAGAAACCAAATAGCAATCACCAACACCGGCCCCGACCAAACCCGGAAAGCAGGAGACGAGTGAGGACGACGACTATGGGGTTCCCATGTCTTTCGTATCCCTTGACGATTCCAATTCCACCAAGTCAACGATCGAGGAGCTGGAGCAAATCGTATTGATCGAGAATATTCCCGATCGGGAGGTATACCTGGGCTCGTCAAAAAGTCCCGAGCTCAAAACAAAACTCTTTGAATTCCTTATAGCTAACATAGATTGTTTCGCTTGGTCCCATCTTGACATGACAGGGATCCCGCCGGAAATAACTACTCACAAGCTGAGCTTGGATCCGAAGTTTTGCCTAGTTAAACAGAAGAGGAGTCCTCAGTTCGAAGACAAGCACGCATTCATCAAAGACAAGGTATCTAAACTCCTTAAAATAGGCTCCATTCAGGAAGTTAAGTACACGAATTGGTTAGCAAATATAGTAGTGGTCCCTAAGAAGGGAAAGAAATTAAGAATGTGTGTAGACTACAAAGACCGAACAAGGCATGCCCCTAAGGACTCTTTTCCTCTGCCCAACATTGATCGCGTGATCGATGTGACGGCTGGCCACGAGATCTTCAACTTTTTCGACGCCTATTCCCGGTACAACCAAATCCGGATGGACCTGGGCGATCAGGAATAAACTTCCTTCATTACTAAATACAACACCTATTGTTATAATGTAAGGTTATTCGAATTAAAAAACGTCGGTTCCACTTACCAACACCTAGTAAACCGGATGTTCAAAGAACAAATAGGACTATCGATGGAGGTTTACATTGACGACATGTTAGTAAACTCCCTGCGAGCATAGGACAATTTGGAACATTTTCAGGAAATCTTCAACATACTAAATAAATACATTATGAAGCTAAACCCGGAAAAATGTGCATTCGGGTTTGGATCCGGAAAATTCCTCGAATTTATGGTGTCCAACCGGGGAATCGAGATCAATACCAACAAGATCAAGGCCATAGAATACATCACTATCATGGAAAATGTCAAGGTTGTTCAAAGGCTAACCGGGTGCATAGCCACCTTGGGCCGGTTTATTTCAAGGTCCTCCTATAAGAGCCATCGGTTCTTGTCATTGTTAAAGAAGAAGAATAACTTCTCGTGGACGCCGAAGTGCCAACAAGCATTTGAAGAACTCAAGCGGTACCTTTCGCATCCACATTTGCTTTATACTCCGAAGGCAGGCGAGCAGTTGTACCTGTACTTAGCGGTATCCGAGATAGTCGTAAGTGGGGTCCTAGTCCGAGAAGAGGAAGGTATGCAATTTCCTATCTATTATGTTAGCAGGACTTTGGGCGAGGCCGAAACTAGGTATCCTCACCTAGAGAAGTTGGCGCTCGCTTTGCTAAGCACCTCCCGGAAGTTAAAGTCGTATTTTCAATGCCATACCATATGTATCGTAACTACTTACCTGTTAAGAAACATAATGTATAAACCGAGCTATCTGGACGATAGGCCAAATGAGCCGTGGAAATTAGCGGGTACGATATCGAATATCGACCCCGAACTACCATCAAATCCCAATTTTTGGCAGACTTCGTAGCCGACTTCACGCCGACCTTAATACCCAAAGTCGAAAGGGAATTGTTGCTGAACTCGGGGACTTCCTTGGGAATCTGGACCCTCTTTACGGATGATACCTTGAACGTAAAAGGGTTCGGGATTGGCATTGTGTCAAAACACCCACGGGTAACGTAGTTAGACAATCTATTAGAAATGTGAAATTGACTAAATATAAGGCTAAGTATGAGTCTATGATTGCAGGTCTTGAATTGGCCAAAATCCTAGAGGCCGAAGTGATCGAAGCTAAATGTGATTCCCTCCTTGTAGTGAATCAAGTCAATGGGACATTTGAAGTAAAATAGGAACGAATGCGGAGATACTTGAATAAACTACAGGTAACTCTAAATTGATTCAAGGAGTAGACCTTGTAACACGTACCCCGGGATCAAAACAGCGAAGCCGATGCTCTAGCTAACTTGGGGTTATCCGTTGATGAGGATGCGTTCAGTTCAGGAACGGTCATATGTAACGACCCAGCTGGTTGTTTTGAGAGAATTAGCCCTGAACCCCTATTTATTGCTCCCTATACTTCAGTTAGTGGTTATGTAACTTGTCGGGAGGATTTGTTTTCGGTTTTGGAGTGAAATGGGATATATAGTCCCTAAAATGAAGGTTTAAGTCATAGGAATTGACTGCAGTTCGAACTATGTAAAGACGACTCCAAAATGGAGTTTTGACAGTTTCTATAGCTCCGTAGGGTGATTTTGGTATTAGGAGCGTGTTCGGTTATTGAATTGGAGGTTCGTAGATCATTTTAGCGTGAATTGGCGAAAGTTGGATATTTAATGAATTTTGGGAAGTTTGACCAGGAGTGGACTTTTTGATATTAGAGTCGGATTCTGATTCCGGAAGTTAGAATAGGTCCATAATGTCAATTATGACTTGTGTGCAAAATTTGAGGTCAATCGGACTTGATTTGATAAGTTTCGGCGTCAGATGTAGAAGTTTAAAATTTTGAAGTTCATTAGGCTTGAATCGATGTGTAATTCGTGTTTTTACCGTTGTTTGATATGATTTAAAGGCTCGAATAAGTTTGTATGATGTTTTAGGACTGGTTGGTAGGTTTGGTTGAGGTCTCAGGGGCCTCGGGTGGATTCTGGGTGGTTAACGGACAAGAATTGGACTTGCGAGGATTGCTGAAGCTGGGCATCATCTGGTGTAATCCCACCTACGGAGCCCCATCGCAGGTGCGAGCTCGCAGAAGTGAGCAATGAGGCGCAGGTCCGGTCTGGAAGGAAAAGGCCTAAGATCACAGGTGCGATGTGGAGACCGCAAAAGCGAAGTCGCTCATGCGGAAGATGGAACGCAGAAGCGGAAGGCTAGGAATGTCGTTGATCGCAGAAGCGGAAGTACTCCATAGAAGTGGGTACGAAGGTGCGGATCTTTTGCTCACAAAAGCGGGATTTTGGACTTAAGTAAAGTCCGCACCTGCGATGGTTCTTCCGCAGATGCGGTGGAGCCCTCGCAAAAGCGAAATTGCTGGGTGAAAAAAGGGGAAATTTCGAGGGTTTGATCCCATTTTCATTTTGGGACTTGGAGAGCTCGGATTTAGGCAAATATTGAGGGATTTTCAGAGAAAAACATTTGGGTAAGGATTCTACACTTGTTTTTGATTAATACCCACTAATCCATCGTTAATTTCATCAATTAATTCAGGATTTGGGTTGAGAAATTTGGGGGAAAGGTTGGAAAGTTCTTCAACCGAATTTTGGGGTTTTGACTGAGGTTTTAGTGTCATATTTTGATAAATTTGGTATAGATGAACTAGATATCGAATGGGTATTCGTATTTTGTGACTTTTACCCGATTCCTAGACATGGGCCCGGTTAACCTTTTGGGCCAATTTTTCTATTCTTTGGTAAAGTTGTAGTTTCATTTTTTAAATTAGTTTCTTGTAATTTTATTCACGACATGTAATTTCTTTTGGCTAGATTTGGGCCATTCGGAGTTGGAAAGTCAAGGGAAAGGCACTCTTACCGATTGATTGATCGATATTTGAGGTATGTGACTTGTCTAACTTTGTATGGGGGAAATCCCCTTAGTATTTGGTACTGTTGTAACACTTTATGATGTGTGAGCTCCGTGTGCGCGAGGTGAAGAGTACGTACACAGGATAATTATGGAAATTTCGGTTCTTGCTGAGTTGTTTTCTTTTAAATTCCTTAATTGAGTTACCTTAGCATATGTAGTGATCATGTTTGGCCTAGTATCGCATGTCTACGTGCCTTAACTCTTACTTTCAATTTGTGCAACATGCTTAGCTGAATTACCTGCCTTTCCTTGATTTGAATTAAATCTTTAACTGTAAGATCTTTGCTATAAATTCGTCTTTCCTTCGATTACCTGTTGCATATTTACTTTGGGACTACGAGGCAGTTCCTCGAGAGATCCCCCTGTACTGCATATTTACTTTGGGACTACGAGGCAGTTCCTCGAGAGATCCCCCTGTACTGCATATTTACTTTAGAACTACGAGGCGGTTCCTCGGGAGATCTCCATGTACTGCATATTTACTTTGGGACTACGAGGCGTTTACTCGGGAGATCCCCCTGTATTGCATATTTACTTTGGGACTACGAGGTGTTTACTCGGGAGATCTCCCTGTCTTACATATTTACTTTGGGACTACGAGGCGGTACCTCGGGAGATCCCCCTGTTATGCATATTTACATTTGGGACTACGAGGCGGTACCTCGGGAGTGCCCCTATTGTTTACCTCTATTTACTGTGCTGGTATTTTCTGAAACTTCTTATTGTTTAAACTCTCAGTCATTTCAAAATATTATTATATCTTCTGCCTTACTTTTCTTTTAAACCAGTAGGGACCTAGCCTGACCTCGTCACTACCCTACCGAGGTTAGGCTTGGCACTTACTGGGTACATTTGTGGTGTACTCATACTACACTTATGCACATCTTTTTGGGTAGATTCAGGTTCTTCCCATCAGACCAGATACCAGTGAGTTGGATCACACGTGGAGACTTCAAGGTATATCTGCCAACGTTTGCAGACCTCGGAGTCCCCCCTATATCCTTACTATGTTGTTTTTCTTATTTTATTTAGACTCTGATGTATAGAGACACTTATTATTTTTTCTTAGACTCTACATAGTTTATTATTCATTTATTTCGTAAATTGTTAGGCTTACCTAGTCTTAAAGACTATGTGCCATCACGACATCCTACAAAGGAAAATTGGGGTCGTTACAAGTTGGTATCAGAGCTCTAGGTTCATAAGTGTTTTGAGTCACAAGGTGGAGACTTCAAGGTATATATCCAATGTTGAGATTGGAGCTTAGTTTATTATTCATTTATTTCACTTTCTTTGATTCCTTATCGTACAAGGTTTTGACTTCTGACTCTAAACTTCTGTCTTTTTATTCTCTCACACATGATGAGGACACGTACAGCTGGATCGGACGATCAGACACTTACGCCCCCTGCTAGAGCAGCGAGAGGCCGGTGCCGGGGTAGAGGCCGAGGACGTCCACGTGGTGCATCCACAACACCCGCACGAGCTACCATAGAGGAGACACCAGTAGCTCCAGTAGGAGGGAAGGCACCTGAGACGCCTGTTACTATACCAGCTCTCCAGAAAACTCTAGCCCAGTTTCTGAGCATGTTCAGAACCTTGGCTCAGGCATGATTAATACCTCTTGATCCTGCCACATCGCAGGCCGGCGAGGAGCACAAACTCCCGTCGCCGGTACCCAGAGCAGTGGGTTCAGGTAGACCAAGATACATAGATCATACCGATACAGCCGGTAGCTCCACTTCAACTCGAGGTTAGGGCAGTAGCTTTTGAGGCAGAGCAGCTCAGACTCGAGAGGTACAAGAAGTACCACCCACCTTATTTTAGTGGCTTGGCGTCGGAGGATTCCTAGGAGTTTTTTGAGGATTTCCATCATATCCTCCGTACTATGGGTGTTGCGGAGACTAGGGGGTTTCTTTCACTACATTCTATCTTAGAGGAGTGGCCTATCAGTGGTGGCGCGCATATGAGTTGGATAGTTCGGCTTAGGCAGTGTTTTTCACTTGGACTGAGTTCTCAAATATATTCTTGAGAGAGTATGTTCCCCAGAGTCTCAGGGATGCTTGACGCGTGATGTTTGAGCATTTGCGCCGGGGGTACTATGACCATGTCAGAATATATGGTCTGATTCAGTAATTTGTCCATGCATGCACCAGCCCTGGTAGCTACTGTTCGAGAGCGGGTTCATCAGTTCATTGAGGGGCTCAACCCTAGTATCCGATTGAGCATGGCCCGCGAGTTGGAGATAGATATTACGTACCAGCAGGTAGTAGGGATTGATAGGAAGTTGGAGGGTATGCTGACTCGGGATAGAGAGGTGAAAGAAGCCAAGAGGTCTCGAGAGTCTGGCACTTACAGTGGTACTCGTGCCCCAGCTACAGCTCGTCAGGGCAGAGGTTATATGGGTCGCCCTGTTCATTCAGCACTTCCAGCTGCCATCGGTGCTCCCACCACTACTAGGCCCCAGGATCCTTATTATGCACCGCCAGTGTCTAGTGTACCTCCTGTACGGGGTGCCTCCAGTGGTCAGTCCAGTCGATCAGGACCGAGCCAGTCGCAGCAGCCTCGTCCTCCGAGAGCTTGTTTTGAGTGTGGTGACACTTGTCATTTGGTGAGGGATTGCCCCAGATTCAAAAGGGTTGCACCTTCATAGATTTCTCAGGTACCGCGTGCTCCACCGGGTCCTCAGGCTATGATTATAGCACCAACTACCACCCCACCTGCTCACCCAGCTTGAGGTGGAGGTCGGACTGGTAGAGGTCACCTATAGGGGGAGGTCATGCCAGATATTACGCCCTTCCTGCTAAGACAGAGGCAATTACATTAGATTCTGTTATCACAGGTACTGTTCCGGTCTGTCATAGAGATGCATTTGTCTTATTTTATCCAGGGCCCACTTATTTCTATGTGTCATCTTATTTTGCTTTGTATTTAGGTGTATCCCGTGATTTTCTGAGATCACTTGTTTATGTATATACAACCGTTGGTGATTCCATTGTTGTTGACCGTATGTATCGGTCTTGTTTGATTATTCTTAATGGTTTTGAGACCAGAGCCGATTTATTATTGCTCAGTATGGTGTATTTCGATGTTATTTTGGGCATGGACTAGTTGTTGCCCTATCACGCTATCCTTGATTGTCATTCCAAGACGATGACATTGGCTGTGCCAGGTCTACCGCGACTAAAGTGAAGAGGTACCTTGGATCATGTTCCTAGCAGGGTTGTTTCATTTCTTAAAGCTCAATGAATAGTTGAGGAGGGGAGTGATGCCTATCTGGCCTATGTGAGAGATGCTAGTGTTGATAATCCTACCGTCGAGTCAGTTTCGGTAGTTAGGGATATTGCAGACGTATTTCTGGCAGATCTTCCGGGCATGCTGCCCGACAGATATATTGACTTTGGCATTGATTTGTTACCCGTCACTCAGCCCATTTATATTCCACCTTATCGGATAGCCCCAGCAGAGTTGAAAGAGTTTCTCGATAAGGGCTTCATTCGGCCTAGTGTATCACCTTGGGGTGCTCTTGTTCTGTTTGTAAAGAATAAGGATGGTTCTATGCGAATGTGTATTGATTATCTCCAGTTTAACAAGGTTACAGTGAAGAACATGTATCCATTGCCACATATTGATGACCTATTTGATCAGCTTCAGGGTGCTAGAGTGTTCTCTAAGATCGACTTGCGTTCAGGCTATCATCAGTTGAAGATTCGGGAGCGAGATATCCCGAAGACTACTTTCAGGACTCGGTATGGTCATTACAAGTTTCTTGTGATGTCTTTTCAGCTGACCAAACCCCAGCAGCATTCATGCACTTGATGAATAGTGTATTTCAGACCTATCTTGATTCCTTCGTCATCGTGTTTATTGACAACATTCTAGTATACTCCCAGAGTCGGGAGGATCATGAGGAGCACTTGAGGACTGTGCTTCAGACCTTGAAAGAGAAGAAGTTTTATGCAAACTTTTCGAAGTTTGAGTTCTGGCTAGACTCAGTGGCATTTTTGGGTCATGTAGTATCGAGTGAGGGGATCAAGGTAGACCCAAAAAAGATTGAAGTAGTGCAGAGTTGGCCCAGACCATCCTCAGATACAAAAATCTAGAGTTTTCTTGGCTTGGCGGGGTATTACCGCCGATTTGTAGAGGACTTTTCGTCCATTGCAGCACTTATGACCAGATTGACCCAGAAGGGTGCTCTGTTGAGGTAGACCAAGGAATGTGAGGAGATATTTCAAAAGCTCGAGACTGCTTTGACTACAACCCCAGTGTTAGTGTTGCCTACTGGATTGGGGTCCTATACGGTGTATTGTGATGTGTCGCGTGTTGGTCTCGGTGCGGTGTTAATGCAGGACGGTAGGGAGATTGCCTACATGTCTAGACACTTGAAGGTGCATGAGAAGAATTATCTTGTTCATGACCTTGAGTTAGCAGCTATTGTTCATCCCTTGAAGATCTGGCGTCACTATTTGTATGGTATTCCTTGTGAGGTTTTCACCGATCACCGGAGTCTACATCATCTATTTAAACAGAAGGATCTTAACTTGTGGCAGCGAAGATGGTTGGAGTTGCTTAAGGATTATGATATCACCATTCTCTATCATCCCAGGATGACCAATGTGGTGGCTGATGCCTTGAGTCGCAAGGTGGAGAGTTTGGCTAGTTTAGCATATCTACCAGTAGTAGAGAGGCCTTTAGACTTGGATGTTCAGTCCTTGGCCAACCAGTTTGTCAGAATGAATGTTTCCGAGTTAAGCCAAGTTTTAGCTTGTGTGGTTTCTCAGTCTTCTCTTTATGATCGTATTAGGGAGAGTCAGTATGATGACCCCCATCTGTTTGTTCTTAAGGACACAGTTCAGCACGGTGATTCCAAGGAAGTCACTATTGGAGATGACGATGTATTACGGATGCAGGGCAGGCTATGTGTGCCTAATGTAGATGGTTTGTGTAAGTTGATCTTCTAGGAGGCTCACAGTTTGTGGTACTCCATTCATCCAGGTGTCGCAAAGATGTACCCGGATTTGAGGTAGCACTATTGGTGGAGGCGGATGAAGAAAGACATAGTGGAGTAATTGTCAGCAGGTGAAGTATGAGCATCACCGGCCGAGTGGATTGCTTCAGAAGTTAGAGATTCCAGAGTGGAAATAGGAGCGGATCACTATGGATTTTGTTGTTGGGCTCCCACGGACTCAGAGGAAATTCGATGCAGTTTGGGTGATTATGTATAGATTGACCAAGTCGGCTCATTTCATTCCTATGGTTACTACTTACTCTTCGGAGAAGCTGGCTCAAGTTTACATTCACGAGATCGTCAGGCTTCATGGCGTCCCGGTGTCTATCATCTCTGACCAGGGTACACCGTTTACATCACAGTTCTGAAGAGCCGTACAGCATGAGTTGGGTACTCGTGTGGAGTTGAGTACATTATTTCACCCTCAGGCGGACGGACAGTCCGAGTGCACTATTCAGATATTAGAAGATATGCTTTATGCGTGTGTGATTGATTTTGGGGTGCTTGGGATCAGTTCTTGCCACTTGTGGTGTTTGCCTACAACAACAATTATCAGTCGAGCATTCAGATGGCGCCATTTGAGGCTTTGTATGGTAGACAGTGCCGGTCTCCAGTGGGTTGGTTCGAGTCGGGTGACGCTAGGCTATTGGGTACATATTTGGTTTAGGATGACTTGGAAAAAGTTAAATTGATTTAGGATTGACTTCATAAAGCCTAGTCCAGGAAGAAGAGTTATGCAACTCGGAAGGTTCGCAACGTTGCATTCATGGTTAGGGAGCGGGTCTTGCTCCGGGTTTTTCCCATGAAGTGTGTTATGAGGTTCGGAAAGAAGGGCAAGTAGAGCCCTAGGTATATCGGACCTTTTGAGATCCTTGAGTGGGTTGGAGAGGTGGCTTACAGACTTTCACTACCACCTAGTCTCTCTGCAGTTCATCCAGTATTCCATGTTTCCATGCTCCGAAAGTATCACGAGGAGCCAGTGGCCATTTTGGATAGGCAAGTTCGAAAGTTGAGGTCGAAGAACATTGCTTCAATGAAAGTTCAGTGGAGGGGTCATCCAATCAAGGAGGCGACTTGGGAGACCGAGCAAGATATGTGCAACAATTATCCTCATCGTTTCACCACTTCAGTTATAACTCTATACTTGTTTGAGAACTAGCGTATGCTTTCACCCATATTTATTGCTCCCTCTACTTCAGTTAGTGGTTATGTAACTTGCCGGGAGGATTTGTTTTTGGTTTCAAAAATGGAGGTTTAAGTCATAGGAATTGACCGTAGTTCGAACTGTGTGAAGACAACTCTGGAATGGAGTTTTGACGGTTCCTATAGCTCCGTAGGGTGAGTTCGATCTTAGGAGCATGTTCGGATGTTGAATTAGAGGTCCGTAGGTCATTTTAGCATGAATTGGCGAAAGCTGGAAATTTGATAAATTTTGGGGAGTTTGACCGGGAGTGGTATTTTTGATATCGGGGTCGGATTCCGATTCCGAAAGTTGGAATAGGTCTGTAATGTCAATTCTGACTTGTCTGCAAAATTTGAGGTTAATCGGACTTGATATGATAGGTTTCGGGATGTAGAAGTTTGAAACTTTGAAGTTCATTAGGCTTGAATCGATGTGTAATTCGTGTTTTTAGCGTTGTTTGGTGTGATTTAAAGGCTCGACTAAGTTTGTATGATGTTTTAGGACTGGTTTGTAGGTTTGGTTGAGGTCTCGGGGGGCCTCAGATGGATTCTGGGTGGTTAACGAATTAGATTTAGACTTGTGAGGATTGTTGAAGCTGGGCATCATCTGGTGTAATCGCACCTGCGAAGCCCCATCGCAGGTGCGAGCTCACAGAAAAGAGCAACGGGGCGCAGTCGTGGTCTGGAAGGAAAAGGCCAGAGGGTGTGATGTGGAGACCGCAGAAGCGGAGTCGCACTTGCAGAAGATGGTACGAAGAAGCGGAAGGCCAGGAAGGCCGTTGACCGTAGAAGCGGAAGTATTCCGCAGAAGCGGGCGCGTAGGTGCGGCCCTTTTGCTCACAGAAGCGGGATTTTTGAATTAAGTAAAATCCGCACCCACGATGGTTCTTCCGCAGGTGTGGGGCCGCAGATGTGGTGGAGCCCTCGTAGAAGCGAAATCGCTAGGCAGAAAAGGGAAAATTTTGAGGGTTTGATCCCATATTCATTTTGGGACTTAGAGAGCTCGGATTGAGGTGAAAATTGAGGTATTTTCAGAGGAAATATTTGGGTAAGGATTCTACACTTGTTTTTGGTTAATATTCACTAATCCATCGTTAATTTCATCATTTAATTAAGGATTTGGGTTGAGAAATTTGGGTGAAAAGTTAGAAAGTTCTTCAACCGAATTTTGGGGTTTTGATTGAGGTTTTGGTGTCAAATTTTGGTAACTTTGGTATGGGTGAACTCAATATCATATGGGAGTTCGTATTTTGTGACTTTTACACTATTCCGAGACGTGCGTCTGGGTCGACTTTGTGGGCCGAATTTTCCATTCTTTGCTAAAGTCGTAGTTTCATTATTTAAATTAGTTTCTTGTAGTTTTATTCACGATATGTAATTACTTTTGGCTAGATTTGGGACATTCAGAGTTGGAAAGTTAAGGGAAAGGCATTCTTACCGATTGATTGAGCGATATTTGAGGTAAGTGACTTGTACTACTTTGTGTGGGAAAAATCCCCTTAGGATTTGGTACTGTTGTAACACTTTGTGATATGTGAGCGCCGTGTACGCGAGGTGACGAGTGCGTACATGGGCTAATTGTGGAAATTTTGGTTCTTGCTGATTTGTTTTCTTTTAAATTCCATAATTGAGTTACCTTCGCATATGTTGTGATCATGTTTAGCCTAGTATCTTATGTCTACAAGCCTTAAATCTTACTTGCAATTTGTGCAACATGCTTAGCTGAATTACCTGCTTTTCCTTGATTTGAATTAAATCTTTAGTTATAAGATCCTTGCTGTAAATAAATGTTTCATCAATTACCTGTTGCATATTTACTTTGGGACTACGAGGCGTTTACTCAGGAGATCCCCATGTACTGCATATTTACTTTGGGACTACGAGGCGTTTACTCAGGAGATCCCCATGTACTGCATATTTACTTTGGGACTACGAGGTGTTTACTCGGAATATCCCCATGTCTTACATATTTACTTTGGGACTACGAGGCGGTACCTCGGGAGATCCCCCTGTCATGCATATTTACATTTGGGACTACGAGGCGGTACCTCGGGAGTTCCCCTGTTGTTTACCTCTATTTATTGTGCACATATTTTTTGAAACTTCTTGTTGTTTAAACTCTCAGTCATTTCAAAATATTATTATATCTTCTGCCTTACTTTTCTTTTAAACTAGTAGGGCCCTGATCTGACCTCGTCACTACCCTACCGAGGTTAGGCTTGGAACTTACTGGGTACCGTTGTGGTATACTAATACTACAATTCTGCATATCGTTTTGTGCAGATCCAAGTTCTTCCCACCAGACCAGATACCAGTGAGTTGGATCGCACGTGGAGACTTCAAGGTATATCTCCCAGCGTCCGCAGACCTCGGAGTCCCCCCTCTATCCTTACTATGTTGTTTTCCATATTTTCTTTAGACTCTAATATATAGAGACACTTAGTATTTTCTCTTAGAAGTTTTTGACTTATTTCTATCGGGTTTTGGGAGTTGTAATTATGGATTTGCAGTTTTATATTTTTATATCCAGTATTGAGATTAGAGCTTAGTTTATTATTCATTCATTCCGCAAATTGTTAGGCTTACCTAGTCTTAGAGACTAGGTGCCATCATGACATCCTACGGAGGGAAATTGGGGTTGTGACATCGTACAACTCATGAAATCGGTAGTGGAAGAAGGCCACGCCGAGATAAACTCTACAAGCTTAACCTGGGAAACGAGTATATAGATTACCTAAAGACCGAGAAGCTCGGATCCTAAAGAATCAAGAGCTCTGCGTACGAAGGCGGCCAGGTTTAGTCTGTCCGAAAATAACACCCTATTCAGAAGAGCATTTGATGACCCACTTGCCATATGTCTGGGGCCGGGAGACATCGAACACATTTTGAGGGAAGTTCACGAAGGCACTTGCGGGAACCACTCAGGGCTAAAGCGTTTGTCCGTAAAATGATCAGAGTCGACTATTACTGGATTGATATGGAGAAAGGTGCTAAGGAGTTCGTACGGAGATGCGACGGCTGCCAGAGGCAAGCACTGATGATCCACTAGCCTGGGGAGCTACTGAATTCGGTCTTGTCACCTTGGTCATTCATGAAATGGGGAATGGACATCGTCGGTCCCCTGTTATGGGCACCCGGTAAGGCTCAATTTATATTATTTATGACTGACTATTTTTCTAAATGGGTTGAAGCTCAGGTATTTGAGAAAGTCAGGGAGTAAGAATTTATTGATTTTATTTGGGACCACATAATATGTCGGTTCGGAATACCGGTACAGATCGTATGTGACAACAGGAAGCAGTTCATGGGCATTAAGGTGATCAAATTTTACGAGGACCATAAGATTAAGAGGATCCTATCAACACCCTACCACCCTAGTGGGAATAGGCAGGCAGAGTCTACAAATAAGACCATACTCCAAAACCTTAAGAAGAGACTGACCGACGCCAAAGGAAAATGGAAGGACATTTTGCCCGAAGTCCTGTGGGCATACCGTACGTCATCAAAATCTAGTACCGGAGCCACCTCATTCTCGTTGGTTTACGGCGTCGAAGAGCTAATACCAGTCGAGGTAGGAGAACCATGTTTCAGGTTCTGATATGCGACTGAAGAGTCAAACGATGAGGCCATGAGCACGAGCCTGGAACTATTGGACGAGAGGTATGAGGCTGCCCTCGTCTGGTTGGCCGCCCAAAAACAACGAATCAAAAGGTATTACAATCAGAGAGCCAACCTCCGACACTTCAATATCGGGGACTTGGTATTTAGAAAGGTGACATTGAATACCTGGAACCCAAATGAAGGGAAGCTGGGACCGAACTGAGAAGGTCCATATCGAATTAAAGAGATTACCGGTAAAGGTCCATACAAGCTCGAAGCAGGGAACGATGAGAAATTTCCACACAACTGGAACATGACCCACTTAAAATGATACTACTGTTAAGGTACGACACCATTCTTTTTTTTATTACATATATTGCAAACTGGACTAATACTTGCAGGCAACAACCAAAGAATGTTGCAGCTATTAGTCCTGAAATCACGCGTTGCACTCTTTTTTTCTTGAACCGGTTTTATCCCAAATGGGTTTTCCAACAAGGTTTTTAACGAGGCGACAATAGATTGTGCTAACTTATAATCAAAGATCGGTTATGAATCGGAATCAATGGTCGCATAAACAGTATCTGAGCCCTCTCGACGGTCGACCTCGAATATTGGGAGTCATCACCCTCGAGTATTGATTTTAGCAAGGAAGGAAACTTTATGCTTGAACAGTCTGGGCTCGGTGGATATGATTTATTATAAGGTCCAAACGGTCAAGTGAACCGTGCCTGCATAGACCACCTAAGCCATAACACAAATCATTTACTTACTTACAATCTTGTATATTGCATATAGGAATGAAAGAAAGTTTCTACCTTGCAGATAAATATTTTTCCCCATAATACTATTACATTTTGTTCCTTAAGGATATCGAGCCCAAGGGTCGCCTCTATCCGGTTCCAAGAGATCACCCCCATTCGGGGACTGTCGTCCAAGGTAAAACTCGGATGGAGCGGGCGATCGAAGCTCGGAGGCACAAAAGCCTATTAGGCAGTGCCTAAACTTAAAAGGCTACGGCCACCCCCACTCGGGGACTATCGTCCAAGACATGTTCGGACAGCTCGGGTATCGAAGCCCAAAGGTACAAAGCATATTAGGTAGTACCCGAACTTAAAAGGCTACGGCCACCCTAGAAACGACTCGGAGACATCCGAAGCCCGTAATCAAAACATAAAGGCCTTTAAAAATTCCAAACCGCTTCGAAGGCTACCCTTAGCAAAGCTATAATATAAAAATATCTAAACAAGCACATCGGGGAAAGCTGTTTGTCATACCATTCCCCCCATAAAATTCAAACAAAATTTATATAAAGAATGAGTCTTGTTCGAACCTTCGAACAAGACCTTATTTCTACGTTTTATTCCATGCTAAGGCATTTGAATAATTTGCAACCGTAAAGGGGAAGCCTAAAGAAACGAACTCAAAAATTTCCAAAGGAAAAAAAGCCATATATACATTGCAATAAAAGTCTTTTACAAAGGCCAATGATAATGACCTCAGCAAAATGAACAAAATACAAAAACAAAGAAAAATCCCTAAGGCACCTAAGACTGATCTTCACCAGTACCCGCCTCCTCACCGGAGCCGTCGGGGTCTTTTGCATCCTCGGTTTTATCTGAGCCCTTGGAGACTTTCTCACCCTCGAGGTCAGCCGGCTTCTTGGCCTCAGCCTCGATCTTTTTTGCATCTTCGATCTCGGCCGGCATGTCGAAACCCCGGGCATGGACCTCCTCAAGAGCCTCGCTTCGGGATACCAACTTCACGTACTCAACAGTGACTTTCAAGCGGTCCTGATATGCCTTAGCGCCATCCCTGTACTGGGCCACCATCTTCGTAGCTTCGACACTGGTTATTTTCGACGCAGACTTCACTATTTTGAGCTCCTTGCCGAGGGCATCCCGTTTAGCAATGGTCGAGCCCAGTTGAGACTGGAGGTTTTCCATTCGTTGAGCCCATTCTTCGACCTTCTCTCTCGTTACTCGGAGTTGGACCTCCATCGATGCTAGCTTCTCCCGAGCAGTCTCCTTATCCAAGTACACTCGGTCCATTTTTCCTTTCCACCCTTCGGCCAAGGACTTGACCTCAGCCTAGAGTTGGTCGATCTTGTTAAACTTCTGTTGGACCTGCGGGGTTTGGTCGTTAGTCGCCATGTCTAACTCATCATCACTAACCTCGAAAATCTTTACCTGTTCCACCAGGTTGGCATGCTCCTTCTAAGTCGCATCCAACTCAGCCCGGAGACTCTTGGCTTCTTCTTCACATTGCTCGCTGAGAAGCTTATACATGTCCCTCTTCTCAGCAAGCACCTTTACCTCAGCCTCGAACTGGTTGACCTCAGATCAGTACCGGAGGAAACTTTCATGATGAAGTACCGAGGCTTGCAAAAATATAATAGAAAAAAGAAAAACTGTGAGAGATGACAACAACTAAATCCAAAGATGAAAGAGTGTAATGATGCCTTACCCAATTCAGCGCCTACTGTGCTTCAATAAATCTGCCTCGTTCATTTTTGCCTGGAATTCTTCAGTTACCAGGCACCCGAGGTAGCTAGCTACTCCAACGGGGCCGAAAGAACCTCGGCATCCTCCCAGACGGTGATGATTATTGACCGCTTTCGGCTGGGATCCATGCTCGGGGCGGGGAACCGGTTGATTAGTTTTGGGTTTGAGTTTAGCCCGCCGACCTTCGAAGATGGGTCTTTCCTCGGTACCTCCAAATCACCCAACCCGGAGAGGTCTTCAAGGATGGTTGAGTCCACACATTCAGAAAAGGAACGGAGGGGATCGTCTGCACCATGGGCCCATTTGTTGGGCTTCTCCTTTGCCGTTAGAGCCTCTTCAAGCATAGATTCAGTATAAGAAGGCGGACCTAAAATGTATATTAAATCGGGTGTCTCCTACGGGGCATGGCCGGCATCCCGGGAAGTCTCGGCTCCGATCTGCTCATCGAATTCCCTAATCTGAGGGAGGTGTGCCTCATGACTCTCTCGTTCAACAATCACCCGCTCTTCGGGGGAGATCGGTCTATGGATCACGAGAATATCATCCTCCTTGGGCTCATCCCTGAGCCGATAAAGCAAGCCTGAGTCAGGTGCTCGAGAGTCAGAACCCTCATTTGGCTTGTGGGCCAATCTTCTCCTTGGTTTCTTCTTCTTCGAGCTCGAGGAACTCAGAGCCTTTCTTTTTTTCTTCTCTCCTGCAGCAGTCCAAGGGAGTCTAATGTTACTTATCTGGGAAATAAATCTTAATTTGAGAATGTGCCTCCCAATGGTCCTTCGAGCTCGCACCACGAGCGTTCAGAATAAGGCATCTGTAAGCAAATGCCCTCGATCCACTCCTTTAGCCGAGGAATGGCATTCCGGACTCGAGCAAAGGCTGCACCACAGCAAATACCGATGAGAAAAAGGGAGATAAAATATAATATCGACATTTAAAAGAGAGTTATGCTTACGTGACACATTACACTTCTTGTTGAATGGCCTAAACTCGGCAGGGATCAAGTCTGCGATCCTCACCCGGACAAAGTGTCCCTGCCAGCGCCGATCTCGGTCCTCATTGATGCTTGAAAATTAGGCTCTACTGGCCCATCGTACAATCTTTATCGGTCCCCCTTGGAAGATTCGGGGACTGTACAGGTGGAGTAGATGGTCGATGGTAAAGAAGCAGGAGTCAATTTTGTTCACAAAGAATCGGAGGAGGATTACTATCCTCCACAACGATGGGTGAATCTGACTGAGGCATACTTCATACCTCCTATAGAAGTCTAGAATAATCGGGTCCACTGGGCCCAATATGAAGGGGAAAGTATAAACACTCAGATACCCCTCCACATGGATAGTAATGTTGTCATCAGGCCCAGGGATTATTATGTCCTTATCCTTCCAGGCGCAGTCTTTACGAAACCTAGGAAGGACGACCTCGGTGATAAAGAAAATGTGCCTAGACACCGCCTCAAATCAGCCTTGCACCGATGAGGGTTTTGGACCTTAAAGTCGTCCATGATCAAACACCCCCTGGGGACGAACAATTTCAAGGGAAGCTAGGCTGCCGGCTCATCGGTAGCCGCGCTCGGAGTGGACCTCTCGAGGTCAACCATATCAGGAGCGATCTTCTCGGCTTCGGAAGTCAGCCGTGAAGAAGAAGTAGCAACATTTTGGGGATAATCTTAGAAGTCTTCGCCATTGTTATCTAGAAAAAAATTAGAATAAGTGAAAGCAAGATTAGGAGATGAAGTATAAAAGCTTGCTGAGAAAATCAAACGTGATGGTTTGGGTAAAAGATAAACAAAAACTTGCAATTTGCTGAAAACCCTTGAAGAATGAAGGTAACAATGTTAGGGTATAAAGAGAGGCAGTGATACCCCGAAGGTACGAGGGTAGAAGCTTGGTCAAAAAGTTAAAAATGAAGAAAGGAGGGGAGTATTTATAGAGGCTTCGCACTGTTTTGTATCCAATGACGGCCTGCCGACGGCTGACACGCGTTTGAAGTCATTATGACACGTCTGACGGGACATTTCACATCTTTTGTCGTTTCTGTTACGGCGTGTTGGGGAAGGAATCGAGATGATCGTGTCGTTTTTATAAACTTACTCTCCGAGAAATGAGAGGACTATCTGTATACGGGTAAAACCGAGCCCATGAGATGCCTCGGCTTCCGATGAAGCAAATGAAGCAAGATATGTAACGACAAGGAACCAGAATCGATACCAGGAGCCCCTCGAGCTGGGATCTGGGCAAAATGCCTGGCCTCGAGAGTATCGGGGCCATGACCCCGAGTTCGGTTTGAATCCCAAAGGCCTTGGAGAGCACTACTAGGTAACCGAGCATGACCAACAAAAGGTTGTGATGTCCGTGACCATCCGGATATCACAATGTGGATCTCGGCACGTATCGGCAGAGAACCGGTGATTGTTAAATAAAAGATTTTTTGCCTTCTATAAAATTATACGTAGGGTAAAACTCCCCTACTATATAAAGGGGGGACTGATTATTTAAACATATTGTAACACGCATATCAAATCAATACACTCTTATTTTCTCTGTTATTCAAAGTTCTTACTCTTGTTCATCAGTGCTTCATTGTTGTCAATCCGGGATCGAGGGTAGACATCTCATTAAGGATGTTATTAAGTCCGTAATCACCCTCCTTAAGTGGTTTGATAATCTATTACGTCCTTTATCTATTTAATCTAACGCAATTTATTGTTTGTATTGAATTAATCCACGTATCCTTAAAACCACATACAAATTTAATTGTTATCCATTTTTTAAGTCCGTAATCACCCTCCTTAAGTGCTAGTTGCAGGATCAACAGAATTTAATAAGTTCCATCAAAATTATATATTTATACTAAGAAATATTAAATTCTTTAACTATGTATAAATAATGGGACTATTCAAAATTCATTAAGCTACCGTTTTTAGAATTCAAATTTCATAAACTCAAAATTCTGAATTTGCCACTCCACACCGACATATATATGTCATATGGTACATCGATGAGCATCAAAATCTTCTTTCGTTAACAGACCTTCTTAAAGATGTATTAAAAGTTTTCATTTATTTCTTAAACTTCATATCCAATATAATTCATTAATTCTTTTTTGACTCAAATCGTGTTTGTTCATCATATATTTTGCATACAGAAAATAAGTAACTGCAATAATAAAATAAATATGTGAAATTATTATTTTATTGACCTTCGTTTATGAGTAGAACTCTATTTGCATGCTCTGATTCTAATTTCCGATTTGTTTGCCTTGATTCAAGGGTTTATGAAGCATTTCTCAAACGAAGGATGGATTTTTGGTGATGTGTTGAAGTTTCTGGAACTCTGAGCAGCACTTTGTGTCGTTCTTGAGGGAAAGACTTTCCGCGAACTCTCCTTCTTGCTATAGACTTTTAGAGGAAGATATGGAATGTCTTTTGCTCTCTCCTTTCACCGGTCAAGATGCCTTCAAAAGGGTGTATGTGACCCCTTTATATAGATGTTATCTAGAGTTTTGGTGGAATAGATTCCAAGTAACTCCAATGAACCCTGGGCTTGAATACCATAGACTGGGCTCATCTTGTAAAGGTCCAACGTTAATGTTTAGCCCAAAATATAATTGGACTTAATTA
This sequence comes from Nicotiana otophora, assembly GCA_000715115.1. Taxonomy (NCBI): domain Eukaryota; kingdom Viridiplantae; phylum Streptophyta; class Magnoliopsida; order Solanales; family Solanaceae; genus Nicotiana; species Nicotiana otophora. Next base: position 56,212 of record AWOL01S0021143.1, read on the forward strand.
AGTTATTTTATTTTGATTTTAATAAATACATATTTATTGACCGAAAATATTGATTTGGGTCAATGTGTCTTGAATTTATGATTTAGCCCAAATTTTGTATGAGTGTATTCAATAAAGTTTTAATCTCTACAGCTTTAACGAAGACAACTTAGAGCATTCACTTTCCTTGCGTCGTTAGTGAAGCAAGTACATGTGCATCTCATTCTTGTGCCTTGGCGAGATTGATACTTGGAGTATCCTTTTCCAACATCAGCAAGTAAGTATGTGGTGTATCTCCCCTTTTTATGGCTTCGCAAGATACTTGGAGTACAACTTTTGCAGCCTTTGCGAGCAAGTACGTAAATCACCCATCTTTCAACCATTAGCGCGGAACCACTTTCTCTTGCAATTTGTTGAAGAAGTATATGAAGTGTCTTAATCTTCAAACTTTAATGTGGAACTCCATCTTCTAATAATTTGGTAGAAGTCTATGGAGTATCTTATTCTTCAAACTTTAGCGTGGACCAGCCCCTTCATGCAACTTGCTGAAAAAGTTCATGGCGTGTACATGGAGTTAGCATCCTCTTTGGACATCGTAAAAAGGAATAAACTCTTTTTTAGTAAATGATTAAACTTAGAATAAAAGTCTAAGCTATATATGTACCTCAACAAAACGTATCAAGTTATTACATAATTCAGAAATTGTGTAAGTATTTTTGTACACAATTCATACTCGTGCAGACAAAGAGTGCTTGCAACGTGTAGTTTAAGCTTGTAAATCAATGAGCATGTCAACATACAGTTTAAGCTCGTGTATTGAGAAGTGTTTTGGGAAAGAACTCCAGTAATGTAACTGGCCTCTGAACCCTTTATCATGAAGCATTATTGCACTTCATCTTGAAGTTGAATTTTATACTTCTTTATGTTTGAAGTTGATTTGAACTTGATCTTATGTCATCTTTTGGGCAGTGATTTTTGGAAGTTTATTTATGATTTTGTATTTTTGAGCAATCAAAAGCTATTTGTTACCTTCGTTGTTGGGGAAGTTGTTATCTTCTTTGAATGTATTTGAAGTCTTCTTTAAGAAGGGAACTTTAGTTGGTTCAAAACTCCCAAATTGTAGAGTGATTTGTTCAACATTCGTAGGTGCAACAGAGAGCGTATATCTTCGAGCTTTTGATATTGAGTCCTTTTTATAGTCGAGTTTTGTACTAACATGGTTCACATTCGTCGCTTCAATAGAAGCAATGATAATTTATCCATCTCTAACTAATGTCATGATCTTCCCTTTTAGAATGAAGCATATCTTTATTGGGTGAACGACAATGCGATGAAACTTGCAATAGTTGGGATCATCGACTTTGTTGGTTTCTTCAGGTCACTTTGACATAGGAAGATCAATAACCTTTTTAGCTAGCAATTCATTAAAAATTGTGGGTACATCAGAGTTAGATAAAGGATACATCATTTGCTTCTAATTCCTTGAAGGTCGGGTGACTCTTCTCTTCTTGAGGATGTCAACTTGCAACTTTTTGTTTCAGTTTATGTTTTGTGGAGAGTTTTGCAGAAGTTGCTCCCACCGTTATTGCTGATTTAATTTGATATTTTGACAGTCGCTTAATTTGATATTTTGATAGGTGAATTATTTGCATGGCTTATAATGCTTAACTCCATATCATGTACGCGCGTCGCCGATTCTTCAAACATTAGGAGCTTAATCCCTTGGAAAATGTAAGCAAGGCCCAAATGAATTCCTTGCATACAAATCTCGATGGTTAAAATTTCAGAGAGTCAGTCTTTGCAGTCCAAGCTCAAAACTCGCAACAGTTGATGTAATCCGCACAATTTATTTTTAATTGGTCAATTCCATCATACTCATTGTACGACGTGTGCTGTAAAAATGAATGAGGAACTAACTTTAAAGTTGATTGACCTAGGCTCCAAGTTTGTGTTCCATCAAAGGCATTTTCTTTCAATGAATGAACGACTGTTGACTAGGATGTTATTGTGTGTTCCATCACTAGTACAAGTTTCTACGAAATAGGCAGCGTATTGTGTTGGATTTCTCTTCCAATAAAATTGTTGCAACTTTAGTGGTTGAAAGATGCTTGGTATATGGTTGGGAGTAGTATAATAATTTTGCGATGGTTTGCCATCGTGAGCTTTGATACTGCTTGTTATCATGTCTTGTATTTATTGGTCGGATAACATTGCAGCTAAAGTAAACTGATTAGCACTTTGGACATTAATGGACTTGGTTAGAGATATGGAAATAACTTTCGATTGCAGTGTTGGGTCGTGACTTGACTTGCCAGGGTTGTAGAGTTACAACTTGCTCATGAGTACGGCGATCTGGCAATCTTTCTACCCAAAATATTTCTTGAAAGCTTCGATGGTCTGCATCATCATAGTAAGTTGCTCATCCACATTAGTAGTATTGACCACCATGGCGTTCTAAGTGTTAAGGTGACGAATTTGATGAATCCTCGGATCTACAGAAATTGGAGACTGTTTGAGGAACTTCATTGGACAACCATAGTAAGGCATTGCCCCAGAGATTGTAGTTGTCACCGCTCGATTGTTCTTGGATAGAAAATCATAACTCATTTTCAAGGTCATCACATCAGGCAACTTTGTAGTATGCAGGTTTTATTAGTGAGATAAAGAGATGTGGCTAGAGTTGGTCCCACCGGATGTGCCAAAATATTTTCGTCATAAATTTTGCATACAGAAAATAAGTAACTATAATAACAAAACAAATGTGAGAAATAATTATTTTATTGATCTTTGATTATGAGTACAACTCTGTTTGCAGTCATTTATTCTAATTTTAAAATTATTCGCCTTGATTCGAGGGCTAATGAAGCGTGTTCTCAAACGAAGGATGAACTTCTGGTGATGTGTTGAAGTTTCAGGAACTTTGAGCACCACTTTGGATCATTCGTGAGGAAAAGAGTTCTCGCAAACTCTCTTTCTTGCTATAGACTTCTAGAGGAATATGTGGAATGCCTTTTGCTCTCCACCAGTCAAGATGTCTTCAAAAGGGGGTATGTGATCCCTTTATATAGGTGTAAGCTGGGTTTAGGTAGAATAAAGGCCCAACTTTAATGTCTAGCCCAAAATGTAATTGGACTTATATTAATTCGTTTGATTTTGACTTTAATAAATCCATATTTATTGGGTGAAAATATTTACTTGAGTCAATATTGTTGACGGCCAATTTTGACCCTCCCTTTTTAAATTAATTTATTTATACTTAATAATTTAAAATAAATATTTTTTAAGTTTACTCTAGTAATAAAAACGTATTTTTACAAATTAATTAAGTATTAGTTTTAAAATTAATCACGTAGTATTAATATTATGTAATTACAAATATATTTACTATTTTAAGATTATCAAAATAACTTTTATATATACATTACATAGGTTCGATAATTAACTTAATGAATTACTTTTTAATTTCTAGTTAATTATACTACTATGTTAAAAATTGGAAATCAGTGTTATAAATTAGAAAAGAAAGTATTTTTACAAATAAATAACTAAAATAATTAGTAGTATATATAATATTTATAAGTTTACCATATTTTATTAAAAATTATTAAGTTTATTTAAATTAATTTCAAAAAGGGATCAAAGACAAAAAGCTACAATTGAAATTCTCAATTAAATGTAAACTGGCCATCTTTTAAATTATTTTTGGCCCAAACATACAAGCCCAGTCCGAAATATACTCAGTCCAAACACTCATCTCTTTCCACTGTGGCGGCCCTTCCATCTCCTTTGCACCAATCACTACGTGCCACATCACCCTCCCTCACCACACACAAAACAAACACACTCGCATCTGAGCCGTTGGTCCATCTGATCAATGGTTCACATTTTATCTCTAATTTATTTTTATTTTAAAACACTCGACCCAGAGATCTCAACCCCACCGTCCAAAATCCCCTAATCTAACGGACACCAAAAATCCTCCCTAAAAATGCTAATTTATCAAATTATCAGGGTCGTTGATCTAATGATCCAATGACCGAGGTTTTATCTCTCAACATTAACCCACGAGACCAACCCCAATTGACCTAGCCGCCTCTCTTTCCCTTTCAGAGCCTCATCATGATTATTCGAAGTCCATAGGTCAAATAAAATGACCTCTGGATATTGGAGCTTTGACCGATGGGTTTCGCCTTCAACAGTTAACCTTCTTCACTCAAGTAAATTTGTTCATCATTTTTCCCCCTGTCTCTCAGATTTTTCACTCGATTTTCTATCATCATCAATCTTTCATCACTTTTCACTCATGATTTTGAATCCGTTGAAACCCTAAAGCCTTAATTTTTCTCACCTAACATCATCTATACAAACACCTAACATTGAAAAGAATACACTAAAGAACACTTAGCAAAAGCAAAAAATCAATATAGTAGTTGTAGAGTTTCTTAGACTAAGATCTTACTCAAATTCTGATTTTGCTCTGAGGTATTCATTTGGTTGAAGTCTCTGAGTTCTTAGGATCCTAACGGCTAAACAAGTTCTATTTGGTCTCCTACCCTAAGAAAGGTCAGTGCACCTTCACCCTCTTCTCTTATAATTGTTTTACTTGAATGTTATGTACATGTTGTTATTTTTCTATTAACTGTATTAGCTTATAATGTTTGTCATTATCCTATATCCCAATTCATGTTAAAGTGTTGTTGATCTATGGTCATTCCTCATGTTTTTAGAATCTTTTTAATTGGTATTGACTAAACTGTTACATGACTTTAATGCCTTACATCTCTGAGCCTAAATAGTCTACATGATTAAGTTTCTTTTGTTAGCCTTAATAACTTTCAGATAGCTTATATGATTAAACTCCCTTAATGTGCTCTAATGACTCCCATGCTTGTTTAAACTTCAGGGTTTCTGTCAATAGTTCTATTATGATCTTCATATCTACACATTATTTTCTTGCATCATGTTATCTTATGGTAGAGATCCCTGTCTGATAATCCTCATTAGGATAAAACCTGAGAGTTCATAGTTTACACCTTTCACCATTTAACTGAAGTCTGAGAAATGCAAGTGTTTTAAATTCTCTCTTCCTTTATATCTATGTTTGTTAATTCTGAGAACAGCTCTCTGAGTCTTCTTTATTATGTTCATGTCTGATTGATTGGCTACACATATATGAGATAGTTTTACTAACTTGAACTCTTAGGAATACCAATAATCCTTCTGTACATACTCTGTTAAGGTTAAGTTACCATTTTTCATAACAATAGGTCATGGTTTTTGTTTGTTACATTTGAATAGTAACTGATGTTAATCTGAACATAGTTGTCTCATGTTTAGATATAAAATTTCAGTTTGTACAACTGAGCTGAACTTATTTTGGCATACTATTTTCTTTGTCTTTAGCGTCCTCATGACATTGCTGACTTTGTAAAGCTTACCCTGCCTTTGTAAAATCATTAAAGTATCTGTGCATAGTTGATGTTATATGTTTCCCTGTTTTGGCTTCATGCTTCCATGCCTTTGTTTTAAAATAGTACTCAGCCCTCTCCTTATTGTCAACCTCAACTGAATCAGATCTTTAAATCTTATGAAAGTTCTTTATTGATATTACCTAAACATAATAGTTTATTTAAGGCTAACACTGTTATTAACGTGATCCCTTTGAGCACCTTAGGAATTTCATGTTCAAATCTATGAACTGGGAGTCATATTGAGAGTTTTGATCATGATTCTGATATCTCTAATAACTTCTATAAAAGTGGTTAGTTGTAACTATTTGTCTGAACATTTACTGATGCTCTTTTAGAAGGTTTCAAGTAGTGTTATTAATCCATGCAAGTGCTAGTTGCAAGACCTAAGCTAATCAATATATAATTAGTTTATTAGGGTAGAAATATCTACATTTTTGGGTTGCTGCACATCTGAATTCTATGTTCTTTACTTTTTCTTCGAATGTATTTCCCCAATGTTAGACATTTAACAGTATGTTATAATATTTCTATTTCCTTCCTATATGTGCTCGAAGTCTGATCTTCAGATTTACCTAATATGTGGATTATTCATCTGGTATTAGAAAATGTAGAATTGTTTGTGTACCCTTATATTATTCTATTATAAGAGAAAGTCTACTTCTGTGGTGGGAAATATTATAGTATTTAGTTTACATTGAAAGGGCCTCATTGGCACTTAAACGCATAGGGACAAAAGATTCGTTAGTGGTTAGGGGTATATGGGAGTGGAGTTTAACTATAGGTTGGGATGCTCTCTCCGGCACAAGAATTACCTAGGGCATTGAGTACCTTGGAAATTTTGAAGTGTTGGGGGATTCAAAGGGGGCATCGACCTTGAGTAGAACTCTCTCCTTAGCCCTTAATTCATTGACACTTTTGGTTCTCTAGGGGTTTAGTATTTAATGACAACGAAAGGTTTTCAATGTAAATTATTTACCATGTATTAGAATAAGTTTTTCTCATAGCATTATAGTATTGATAGTTCCTTACGTTTTTGCTTCTATCATTTGTTTATATGTCTGGTGCCTGATTGAGCTATGTATCTAATGACTTTCTTTTTTTTGGACATGCATATTTGTTTGGGTCTGCTGAGTTCCTAAGGAACTCAGGTCCAAGCCCAGTACTGACGCATTATTGGATGCTTGAAGGCATCTGATGCCATCTCTTTACTGTTGGGCCTGCCTTCATGAGGCCCAATTTACTAAAGTCTAGTCCTTTTTCCCGCAACTCCTTTATTATTATTTACAGCTTCACTAGTTTAGCCTATTGTCTTGTTGCATTTCGTTATACCTTTGTTATTGTTCAATCTCACATGTATATAACACTCATATATTACATCACACTTTATTTTATGCTTTAATGTCTTATAAAACTTAGGCAAGCCCTAAAGAACATAGGACTAAAAGAATCAGTTAGTAATTAATCCCCATTTCGCTAATTACACTTGTTTATACCATATTATGTTTTCGCTCATTAGCTTTTCTTAACAAGATTTTGAAGCCCATAACTTAGCAGATTTTGAAGCCCATAACTTAGCACATACAGCAGCCGCATTTTCAAAAGGATATTAGATCTGAATCGGAAGGCTAGAAAATCGACTCTTTCAAAAAATCAAAGTGTTGCTGCCCAGCAAAAATTACAAAACCATTTCTCAAGTCAAATATTTAAGATTTCAGAATCCAAGGTATATTTTAGGTTCACTTTCTTAAAAACATCTCTTAGAGTTACATGAACACCCATTCTCTAAACTAGGTAGTTTCATAACTTAACCTCTTTGCACATGATTTATAAATACAAACCATTTACATACATATTTCAAAACTCTTTCAAATATATCCGCCAATATATCTTTAGACTCCTTTATAAATTCACATCCCTTTAAAGGCATCACACTCTTTTTATTATATTCTCCCTTAGGTGTACAGTAAGTCGTACTCTTTAATATTAATTAAGGCATAGTATAAATAATTGATCCCAAATCTAGTCTAAGTCATATGGAGTTACCTCAGGTAGATTTTAAGGGGTGCTTAACACCTTCCCCTTAGAAGAACAAGAACCCTTACCCATAATCTCACCTGTTAGCAGACTAATAATGGATGTGACTTAGTAATTAAATAGGTACCCTAGTATACCTTTAAATATTAAGTGGAAACTCTTGTTTGTCAACCACAAGTTGAATCTTGTTTTGACTAGTGTAAAATAGGGTGCAACAACATAGCGACTCTGCTGGGGAATTTCACACTTAGGTTCTGACCTTAGCAGACTTAGACTAATTTGGCATCTAAATTTATTTGTACACTACTTTAATTGTAGATAAAATTGTAATTACGTGCTTACCTGCTCTATTTGGTCTTTATGCTTATTATCATGCTTATTGCTGCTACACTCTTGTCTATTACAACTTTATCTACACTGCCATCACATTTCTTCCTATAGAGTCTTGGCCGTACACTATCACACACAATGGCACATGAGGGTTGTCTTTTACACCCCTCCGAACCTTTTTTTCAAAACTCTCTAGTTTCAGAGAATGACTTTGTTAGGTTAACTAACATAACTTCTCGCAACCTTCTGACCAACTCAAAAGTAGGAAACACTCTATTCTACTAAAATAGGTCATACTGCATAAACCTTAGGTGAGTCGGTCCTTGGCACCGACACATAATTAGGAAAGCCACCTTAATGCCAACAGGGCGTGCATCCAACGACATGATTTCTGTGGAAAGACAAACAAACCTGACAAGATACTTAAAGATCCGAAGCAAAAATCCTTACCAAACATCTTTATTTACCCACCTCAGAAAAATAGAAATCAACTGAAACATCCCTGAGATTAGCATGGTAATGGGAGCACCACATAAATTAAAACACCGGTGGAAGAATATTCGTCGGGAATACGGAGATGAGGTTCGGACGCACCTGGGGACATTAATCGTATTGCTGAACATCCAAGCAGATAGGGTGCTCACTCACCTGCTGATAGAATTTCGGATCTGGCTAAAGTGGTGTTCAAATTTGCTGACTGTGAGTTAGTACCTATATTGGAAGATCACAAGTTTCACAGAGCTGTCGTTCAATGAAAGGAAACCAATATTGCAAGTTACTATTCCCGGTTACCGATTCTTGGATGCCTTAGTCCTGACCAACAATAGGATTCTCAGAAGTATCGCGGACGGATGGGTGATCCTCGACCAGTTGTTCGACAGATTTGGGCACCGTAAAAGCTACGAGTGGTATTCAGGAGAGTTTCAATGTGACCAAACAACGTGGCAGAGTCTCAAGCCTATCACCTGCTCAATGGAACTATTGGGGCTATTAGTCTTCCCATAGAGAAGGGGTCGTATCAACATCAATATATTACTTGTGGTTCTGGCGACCTTCCATGGAAATATTCAAGGTACTTTGGTGCCAATGGTGTTAGCTGAGATATTGAGGGATTTGTTCTCATATGCACGAGGGTATGATTTATTTAAAGGTTGTAACTTGCTGCTTCAGATTTGGGCTACTGAACGTTTTTTCCAGCGAGAGGCCACCATCGACTACTTTGTGGGCGTCATCAACATGATCCATAGCCACAACGAAAGAATGAGACATTGGGTCTCCCCACATGGGCAAGAAGAGTGGAGGGAAATGCTGACAAACCTGAGTGGAGAATGGATCAACTAGAAGTTATCCTGGTTAGGTGGAAGAGCAATCTTGAGGACTCTGTAGAAATACTTCATTGAACTTATCGGATTTGAAGGTATTCAACCATACTCACACATGCGGGTCCTCAAACAGTTCGGGATGATCCAAGATGTGCCTCTATGTACAAGGACAACTCTATATGAGGATGAGTATAACAAGCAGATTCCAATCCCCGGGATAAGAAGACTCAAAGAAGAGTGGAACGACCTGGTCACAATGCCTATGGGTCACAACTCGTGGTGTACTACTAAGTATTATGTCTGGATCAATGAGGAACAAGAACTGGCCCGGCCAAGTAGAGAGGGTATAGCCTGGTTAGAGGACGCGGTGGCTACTTTGTAGATTTACCATGAAATCCTGCCACATTACCTTGTGACCACTTCAATGCACCGTCAGGTGGTCCCAGGATCTATTGAACACATGTTGCCACCTGTTGAAGATGATGACCGGGTAGTGGAGTGCATCCAAATAGAGTCTAGCATAGAGACAGAAGAATATCCGGCGGAGGAATCATAGTTCAGTGAATGATGAGAAGGAGTTTGAGAAAGACCCGGAGGAGGATCAAGAAGAGGAGCCAGAAGAAAAGTAGGATATGGGAAACGAATTAGGGGATGGTTATTAGAGTTGGTTGATTTCCCCTTTCCTTTCCACTTTGTACCGTTATCCCCATTTTTCTCTTTTACTTTCCAAAAGGGCGAGTTGTCCAAGCCTATGCAGTTCTATGAAACAGTGATGTAATCTTTGTTCCCACTTGTACCAGTCCAAATTATCAATGAAAATAAATTGCTTCGGATCTAAATATGTCAAGTCTAAATGTCTGTCAAATATATGCGATTTAGGCCTACCTCCGTGTAAGGCCCCGTAAAATCTTGCAAAAGAAAAAATATTTAATGTTTCATAGTGCCGGACTAGGCTTACGCGACTCGGATTTTTTGGGTTGAACAATGCACCGGAGGGTCAGTTTGGAAGCAATTATGCGGTCGACTATGCGACCGCATAACTGTTCTGCGGTGCATTATGCGATCGCAGAACAGTTATGCGGGCCGCATAGTGACCGCAGACACAGGCAGATATTTGGTCGTTTTGGTCAACAATTATGCGAATGATATGTGATCCGCATATTGATTATGTGATCACATATGTGATCAAAGAACCTGTTCCGGAGCTTCATTTTGGGTTTTTACAACCCGACCCTACTTCATTAAATACACTCTTTAGGCCATTTTTGAGCTATAATCTGACATTTTAGAGTGTGAGAGAGTGCCCTAGAGTGAGAAGGTGTTCTTCAATAATTGTTCTTCAATTCTTGCTCAAGTTTTGAAAGATTAAGAAGAGATAGGTCTTCATCCTAGAGGTAAGATTCTACACCCTAACCCTTAATTTTGAAGTTTGTCCAGAAATGGGTAATTAGCAAGATAATATTTGGGCATGAGAGTTGTTTATTTTACATGCATGTATTATCAAAGGGAGCAGGAAGATTGTTGAGCTAAAAATGGTAAAGATTGGGTTGTGGGATGATGGAATCCTCCATAAAAGGACCTTGAAACCTTAATGCACACCTAGTGTTTGATAAAATGCACAAATGAGCAAGAACCATAATCATCTTCCTAATTTTGATTCAATTAGTTATATTTCTACAATAGATTGTAGTTGTTAAGAATTTCGGAACATTTTAGAGTTTAAGGAAGCTCAATTGAGGTATGTTGGCTAAACTCTTCTCTTAGAATTGGATCCCACGATATTCATGTGAATTATGTAAGTCTCGATTTGTTCATTATAAAATTGGCTATTTCGAGTAAGATTGGATTGAAAGATATATATTCAACAAGTATTTCAAATGCTTTATTTATGTTATGCTATCAATCGAGGATGTGTTAAAAATATGGGTTGTGCATTAGAAATGTTCGACTTTAAGTTAAATTCAAACGAAGACTATTATGCCAAATTTTGTGAAGAATCTCTATGTGTCTTAGACTCTTAATTGATCACATATGCACTACATGCCTTGATTTGAATTGTTGTTGTTGTTGTTGATGATGTTTATGTTAGAAAGTGAAAAGGTGAGCATGAAATACTAACTATGGCCAACGTGCCAAGAATGATCTTATAATTATGGCCATTAGTGCCAATGAAATGAAAAGATGTGAAAGTAATATAAAATGCGATGATTGATATAAAAAGGTTGATATCTCGAATAAGACAGCCTAGCCGGTCGGGTCGTGACCGGATACCATGTCGCACACATGGTGGTGATTGTACTGGAAATTGTAATTGAAATTGTGATTATGGTCGATGTCCCTAAGTGATAGCCTAGCCGATCGGGTCATGATCGGACTCCGTGTTAAAGATGGTGGCATTGATATTGAGAGTAATTGTGGTTGATGTCTCTAATAAGATAGCCTAGCTGATCGGGTCGTGATCAGACTCTTTTGGTGAGAGTACGGTGGTACTGGCATTGTGAATAATGGTATTGTGGACGATGGTATATCGATACTAAAAATCTCCCAATGTAAGATATGGAAATTAATTGAAACACTGTCTTGATCCTAAATTGAGGTTTGATGTTGATTAAAGCTTGCATTAACATTATGTTAATCTTATTTGTATTATTTATCATTCTATTGAGATGGTGTTTAGTTATACATACTAGTGCTATTCGACAGTACTAACGTCTCTTTTACCGGGGGCGCTGCATATTTAAATTGATGCAGGTGGTTCCACATCAGGGGATATGGATCAGTGATAGCAGTACACCTTCTTCCCAGCTGACTTGGTGAGCCCCACTTCATCTCGGGGTCATGAATCTTTTGTACTTTATATATTCTGTTTGAGGTATAATCAGGGCCTTGTTGCCGGCATTATCATTGTACTCTTCTCTATCTATAGAGGCTCCGTAGACATAGTGTGGATTGTGTATTGGTGCTGGAAAAGTCAAAATATGTTATGTTGTGGTTGTATTATTTGTCCATTTGAGACTTTATAAATGATGAAACTATTGGTAATGAATTGGTATTGTAGACATGAACATGTTTTTGTCTAATTAATAAAAATATGTATTATCTCCATTCGTGGATGAGATTGGGTAGAATGAAATCTAACAGACTTGCTCGGTCGGGTTCACTCGATTGAGCGTCGGTCGTGCTCCTTGGTTTTGGGGCGTGACACTCCGGCAATGAGAGGACCCACGCGAATTCTAGGAAATGTGTTAGCCTTAATGCACGAATTAACTGCCCTGTGATTTCCTATTGGTATAAATGAAGATACTGACTCTTGTTCCTTTTTCTTTTCTTTTTTCTTATTTTTCTTTTGCTTTATTATTACCCCCAAAAAGAAAAGAAATTTGGTTTGTGTCGACTAAAACTACTGAAACCACCATACAATCTACAGTCAAAGGGAAAGATGTCAGCCACAAAAACCCCAACTGAACATGCTCTGGACATAGCAGACAGCCCGAGGCGATCGGGGGAAATGATGACACCAGTAATGATGAACGCGTGGCCAGGATGGCCCAGGAAATGGAATATCTAAGGGAGGAGGTACAACATATTAGGGAACTAGCGCGCCTGGCTGTGACAACATTTCCTCAACCACCTCGATTCCCTTCTTTGGATTAACTCCCTGACCACTTTCCTTCCACATCACGCCAAAACAACAACACCCCAACTACAGCTCCTACCACTCAAGTCATACCCACAGTGACCCCCGCAAACCCACCAAATCCCCCCATCCACACTCCCTACGTACCACAGTATGTTCAGACACCACAAAACCTACATATTACTACCAATGCAACTCATACCCCTCCTCGTAATGGAGTCACTTTTACTATCAACCAGAACATACCTATGGTGCATGTCGTCGCCCATGAGCAGTACGTTCCCCTTATATATGCCATTTATGAACCTACTTTTACAGCATCGGTCACGGTCAGGGTGTCTTATGAGATTGACCAATACGCCGAGATGGAAAGAGAAGCCTGGCATAAGGAAGAAAAGTTAGTATCTTAGCAGTTACAAATTTTGACAAGACAAATGAAGAGCCTCCAAGTTTCCCGAGGAAGTGAAAGTTTGGACTACGAGAATCTGTGTATTCATCCGGATGTGGATATGCTAGTAGGGTATAAACCCCCAAAGTTTGATATCTTTGATGGGACGGGTGATCCCCACGCACATTTGAGGGCATATTGTGACAAGTTAGTCAGAGTGGGGAGGAATGAGAAGCTAAGGATGAAGCTATTTATAAGAAGTTGGATGGGAGAAGCACTCACCTGGTATACTCGACATGATCCGCGAAATTGGAGAACTTGGCAAGATATGGCGGAGGACTTCATGAATCATTTTTGATTCCATACAGAGATCACTCCTGATCGGTTCGCACTGGTGAACCTACATAAAACCCCATTCGAATCATTCCAAAAATATGCACGTCGGTGGAGGCCAGAGTCTGCTAGGGCGCAACCTCCACTGGACGACAGTGAATTAACCAAGTATTTCATCAGAGCCTAGGAAGGGATATACTTCGAAAAGATGATGGGAATGATAGGACAGAAATTCCCCGATCTGGTCAAGATGGGAGATTTCTTAGAAGAGAGCATAAAATCTTGAAAAGTACAATCTATGGCAGCACTGCATGTGGCCAGCAAGGCCATCCAATCAGGGTCAATCGGGGTATAACCTTACCCATGGATGTACCGGCAAAAGGGAAAGGCCAAAATGACAGACTCTGCCGCAGCCCATGGTATGACTAGGTTTGGGAGATGCTACTCTTTTAAAGATGTCAATCGAGGGAACTCGGGAAGAGAGCAAATTCAAATAAGGAACATAACAGACCTAGAAGCCGTCGAGTTTTGGAAGAGAATGTCAAACAAAGAGTATTTTGTGGAGGAGCAAGTGAAGAACACTCCAGCACAAATATCAATCATGGATCTGTTAATGAGTTTCGACAGTCATAAGGATGCCCTATTGAAAGTACTAAGTGGGGTAAGTTTACCAAGTAACACCACTAGTGAAGCGTTGGCTGAGAGAATTGGAAAAATGGTCGAAGCAAACATGATCACTTTCAGAAGAGACGAACTTCCTATCGAAGGCGCAAGTTACAACAAGGCCCTTCATATCACTGTCAAATGTGGGGACAAAGTGGTGTACCGGGTGTTAGTTTATGGAGGGTCCGAAGTTAACATTTGTTCGCTCTCCACCCTACGGGAGTTAAGAATTCGTTTGAGGGAAGTCAAGGAAAGCCACGTGAGGGTGACAGCCTTTGATAGTTCGCAAGAGGATGTTATTGGAGAAATTTATTTGGCCTTGTAGATCGGGCCGATCAAATTTCCGATATTGTTTCAAGTAATGGAGATCTCATCTTCCTACAACTTGCTATTGGGAAAGCCCTAGATACATATAGCAGGGGCCGTTCTATCCACTTTGCACCAATGCATGAAATTTGAGTGGGGATGTTAGGAGATCGTGGTCCATGGCGAGTGGGATCACTTCAATTATTTGGAGTATGATGTTCCGTTCATTGAAGAGCTAGACAGAGTTATTTTCCATGCTATTGAAATCATATAGACTACCGAGATGACAGATACTGAGAAAAACTTAGGAATGCAATTGCCGTATAGATCCAAGATGGCTATGAGAGAGATGATGAAATATGGATCCATGTCAAGAATAGGGCTGGGATCTAGGTCGGACGGAATCACAGAGCCAATTGAACATAATGGGAAGAAAGGAAGGGTCGACATAGGATATCAGCCTCTGGAAGGGAAAGCTCCTACCGTTAACTCCAGGAAAAAAGTTTTTATGCCAGAACATGTTGTAAGTCCGGGTCAGAGTTCAGTACCAAAAGATGATATCATCGACGAGATGGGAAAGTTGTTTGTGAATATGATTGAAGAATGTTATGAAGGGACTGACATCAAGACACCGACTATCAGGGATGCCGAACCAGGAGAAGAGCTGCGGAATTGGACTGCAAATCCATCTTTGGTTCGCCAGGAGACTTGGTAGTATGGAACTGTAAAAGTTTTCTTTGGAAAAGCGCACGGTCAATTGAGGCATGCACCGTGTTTGTACCTTTTTGTCATTTGCCTCTTTTGAATGCTTAAGGCGTTCCTTTTTTGATGAAATAAAAAGAATCTTTTTCTCAAATATTGTAACTTTATTTATCGCTTTATTTATACTTAGTTTTTCTTTTCAGTAATCAAACTACTAAAAACTCGCATTCCGCGATTATGACATGTAACGAAACAATCGAGCGCAATGACCCAGCTTATGAGGAGTATGACAAGATCATGATTCCCGACAATCTCTTGCAGAAGATCGAGCAGTTGGAGAGTTAGAAAATTTACAATCTCGAAGAAATGGAAGTGTTCAATCTTGGAAGTGAAGAAGACGTAAAAGAAACCAGAATCAGTATTCACTAAGAAGCCGAGTAGAAGGAAAACTTGAATGAGCTCCTCCGACAGTACATCGATGTGTTCGCATGGTCGTATGATGACATGCCAGGATTAAGTACTAACATTGTCTCGCATCGACTACCCACTGATCCTACTAGACTGCCGGTTAAACAAAAACCCAAAAAATTCAAACCTGATTTAAGTCTGAGGATAAAGGAAGAAATGACCAAACAGACAGAAGCGAATGTAGTGAGGGTCACCAACTATCCAAGCTGGTTGGAAAACGTTGTCCCAGTACCCAAGAAAGATGGAAAGATCAGAATATGTGTGGACTACCGAGATCTCAACAAAGCTAGTCCAAAGAACGATTTCCCTCTGCCAAATCCACATCCTCATCGACAATTGTGCGAAGAATGAATTGCAGTCGTTTGTGGATTGTTTTGATGGGTATCACAAAATCTTGATGCAAGAGGAAGATGTAGAGAAAACGGCCTTCACCACAACTTAGGGAGCTTACTGCTATAAAGTCATGTCATTTGGTCTCAAGAATGCCAGCGCCACCTACATGAGGGCCATGACAACCCTCTTTTATGACATGATTGATAAGGAGATTGAAGTGTATATGGATGATGTCATCATAAAATCTCGAAAGGGTTCAGAGCACTTGGACGATTTGAGGAAATTTTTCGAATGCCTAGGAAGGTGAAGTTTGAAGTTGAACCCAGCAAAGTGCGTATTCAGAGTCCCCGTTGGAAACTTGTTGGGCTTCATTATAAGCAGGAAGGGCATAGAACTGGACCCATCAAACCTCTTCTCAGCAAGCTCCTTGACCTCAGCCTCAAGCTGGTTAACCTCTGCCCAGTACCTGAGAAAGGCTTCATGATGGAGTATTGAGGCCTGCAAAGATATGAAAGGGAAAAGGTATGAGAGATATCAAAAACTAAATTCGAAGACAAAAAAGTGTAATGACACCTTACCCGGTTCAGCGCCTGATGTGCTTCGTTGAACAAGCACGACGCATCTACCTCAATCAGTTTCGCATGATATTCTTCGGTTACCAGGCACCGGAGGTAGCTATCTACTCCGGCATGGATGAAAAGAACCCGGGCATCCTCCGGGACGGTAAACCGGTTGATCAAATTTGGGCTCGAGTTCGGCACACAGACCTTCGAGGATGAGCTTTTCCTCGGCACCTCTAAATCACCCAACCCGGAGAAGTCTTCTAGAGCGGTTGAATCCATACCATCAAAAAAGCAATAGAGGGGATCGTCTGCACCATGATCCCTTTCGTTTGATCACTCCTTCGTTGTTCGGGCTTTATCGAACATGGACTCTGTAAACGAAGGCGACCCCAAAAATTCTATAATACCGGGCGGGGAGGAGACGGCGTCTCGAGAGGTCTCGGCCCTCACTTCTGCACCAGCCTCCTGAACCTGAGGTGGATTAGCCTTTGTTGCTTCCCCCTCGGCTGCCACCCGCTCCTCGGGGATGGACAGCTCGTAGGCCACAAAAATTTCATCCTCCTCGGGCTCGTCCCTTAGCCGGTAAAGCGAGTCAGAGTCAGTCACTCGGGAGCTGGAGCTTTCCTTTGGTTTACGAGCCAACCTTTTCCTTGGCTTCTTTTTCTCCAAGCTCGGGGAACTCGGAGCCCTCCTTCTTTTCTTCTCTCCTGTTGCGGCCCCGGGCTGCCCCAAAGTAAAAGGATCAGCGAGCAGGTATTAGCCCCCTACTAAGGGCCTAAGCTCAATGGTCTTAGGAAAGCCTGCAAAAAGAGAAGAGAAGGAATGAGAACATAGTGCTGAAAAAGAAAGCCTAGTGCTACTAATTCGGGAAAAGAAATCTTACCGTGGGAACAGGCCTCCCAGCGTCCCTTTGAGAGCTCGCTCCACAAGCGCACAACATAAGACATCTGTGAATAAATTCCCTCGATCCACTCCTTGAGCCGAGGAATGGCATTCGGGACTCGAGCAAGGGCTGCACCATAGCAAATACCGATGAGAAGAAGGGAAGATAAAACATAAATCGACATTTGAAAGAAAGTTATGCTTACGTGACACATTTCACTTCTCGGGGAATGGCCTGAACTCGGCAGGGATCAAGTATGTGGTCCTCACCCGGACAAAGCGTCCCTGCCAGCCCTAATTCCGGTCATCGCCGATGCTTAAAAATGGGGCTTTTCTAGCTCGTCGTACGAGCTTTTGTCAGTCCCCCCCGGAAGATTAGGGGACTGTACTGGCGAGTAGATGATCGATGGTGAACAAGCAAGAGTCAATTTTGTTTATAAATAATCGGAGGAGGATTATGTTCCTCCACAATAATAGGTGGATTTGACCGTGGCACATTTCATACCTCCTACAAATGTCCGGAATAACCGGGTCCACCGGGCCCAGTGTGAAGGGGTAAGTATAAACACTCAGATACCCCTCCATATGGGTAGTAATGTCGTCATCATGACTGGGGATTACTATGTCCTTATCCGCCCAGTCGTAATCCTTGTGAACCGCAGGAAGGACGGCCTTGGTGATGGAGAAAATGTACCTAGATACCGCCTCGCATCGGCCTTACACCGATGAGGGTTTTTCGACCTTAACATCATCCGTGACCGAACATCCCCCGCGGACGAACATTTTCAAGGGAGGTTCGGCTGCCAATTCATCAGTATACGTGCTCGGAGAGAACCTCTTAAGGTCAACCACATCGGGAGCACTCTCCCCGGCTTCGGCGGTCAGCCGTGAAGAGGAAGTAATAACTTTGTGGGGAACAGTGTTAGAAGTATTCGCCATTTTTATCTAGAAAAAAGTTAGAATAAGTGAGAAGGAAGATTAGAAAATGAAGGGTAAAAGCTTTCTGAGAAAATCAAACGTGCTGGTTTGGGTAAAAGATAAACAAAAACTTGCAATTTGCTTAAAACCCTTGAATAACAAAGGTAAAACTGTTAGGGTATGAAAAGAGGCACTGATATCCTGAAGGTACGAGGGTATAAGCTTGGTCAAAAAGTAAAATATGAGCGAATGAGGGGATTATTTATAGAGGCTTTGCACCGTTTCGTATCCAAGGACGACATGTCGATGGCTGACACACGTTTAAAGTCATTATGACACGTCTGACAGGACGTTTTTAATCTTTTGTCGTTTCTGTTACGGCGTGTTGGGGAAGGAATTGAGGTGCTCATGTCATTTCTCATCGTTTCCGCAAACTTACTCTCTGAGAAATGAGGGGACTATCTGTATACAAGTAAAACTAAGCCCATGAGATGCCTCGGCTTTCGATTTAGCAAACGAAGCAAGAGACGTAACGGCAGGAACCAGAATCGAGACTAGGAGCCCCTCAAGCCGGGGTCCGGGAAAAGCGCTCGGCCTCAGGAGTATCGGGGCCATGACCTCGAGTTCGGTTCGAATCCCAAAGGCCTCGAAGAACACTACCAGGTAACCGAGCACGACCAATAAAAGGTTGTGATATCCGTGACCAGCCAGATATCAGGGCGTGGATCTCGGCACGTATCGGCAGAAATCTGGTGATTAGTTAAACGAAAGATTTTTACCTTTTATGGAATTGTACCTAGGGTAGGACTCCCCTACTATATAAAGGGGGTCTGATTATTCATTAGACACATTGTAATACGCATATCAAAGCAACACACTCTTATTTTCTCTGTTATTCAAAGTTTTTACTCTTGTTTATCAGTGCTTGGTCATTGTGAGTCCGAGATCGAGGGATGATATTTCATTAAGGCTATTGTTAAGTACAGAATCACCCTCCTCAAGTGGTTTGATAATTTATTACCTTCTTTATCCGTTTAATCTAACGCAATTTATCGTTTGTATCGAATTAATTCACGTATCCGTAAAACCACAAACAAATTTAATTGTTATCTGTTTTTTAGGATAAACAATGAGAAACTAAAAACTAAGCAATAATACATAAAGTGTTTGTCACACTCCGAACCTAGGCCTGGACGTAACACGGCACCCGATGCTTGACTACATGCAACCGAGTGAACCAACTAGTTGATTGAATCAATATGTGATATCATAACATATTGAATGCAGAATATAAGCTAACATATGCTGATATACTGAAAGTCTGAATGATATAAATCAAGTGCGGAAACACTCATATAATTCTAAAATATATCTGTAGCAAACATTGCTTACACGAAAAGCCTGTGACTTTGTCTAACTGTTACTCTAGTCTATGAAGCCTCTAATGAAGTACCAAAACACTGACAGTCTATAAATATTAAAGACTGTAAAGTAATGATAATGCCCATAAAGAACTGGGGCTCACCAAATAGCTAGTACAAGAATCCTAGCGTTCTGAATCGTCAATATGTAAATCATTACCTGCATCGTGAGATGCAGGCCCCGGGCGAAAGGGATGTCAGTATATTTGAATTTTACTAGTATGTAAAATAACTGAAATAAAGAACTATAAATGCTGAAACTGAAACTGAGCTGATAATTGAGAAGTGATAACTGATAACTGAAATGATAACTACTGAAACTAAAACTGAAATGATAACTGATAATTGATAACTGATAACTGAACAAAGGAAGTAAGGAATTGAATACTCCCTCTTCTAAATGATAAACCACCTGTTTATCTGAATAAACTATGATCTCGGGCCCAATATATATGTGCACAAGCTACGGCCTCAGGCCCAAATATATGTATATATAACTACGGCCTCGGGCCCAAAAATGCATAAAGCATAAACGAAGGCCTCAGGCCCAAACATGCATAAATCATAAACTACGGTCTCAGGCCCAAACATGCATAAAGAATAAACTACGGCCTCAGGCCCAAACATGCATAAAGAATAAACTACGGCCTCAGGCCCAAACATGCATAAAGAATAAACTACGGCCTCAGGCCCAAATATATGTATATATAACTACGGCCTCGGGCCCAAAAATGCATAAAGCATAAACGAAGGCCTCAGGCCCAAACATGCATAAATCATAAACTACGGTCTCAGGCCCAAACATGCATAAATCATAAACTACGGCCTCAGACCCAAACATGCATAAAGAATAAACTACGGCCTCAGGCCCAAATACAAGTATTCAATATTCAGGAATTTAAATTCAGGAACTGAGAATCATACTGTAATATGTGATGCTGAAATAATGAATCATATTGAGTTACATGATACTGGAATACTGAATAGTACTAGACTGAGATATGTATTCATGAACTGATTATGACAAACTGAAACTTCAATTGTTTATGACATGTTGAGTAATCTAGACTGAGACTCATGGGCATCAAACCCAAGTCTATATTGATTATGAACTAAGCTCACAATGTTGAGAATGAAAGTTATGAACGAGTTACGAAGCTAGAGAATAGAAGTTCTGCAACTATTCAAGGAACTAGGCTTAACTATATTTCTGAGGCAATTAGTAACGTCGTAAAAGAAACGTAGTGTAGGAAGAATCATTAACATTCCAAAACATAGAGAGTTAGCCTCGCATACATTAACTTCCTGGTCTTGTACGTAATACATCGTTCACCAAACCCTTTCAACTTTAATCTATAGCAATACAAGTCAAAGGGATTCCATATTAGCAATAATACTCATATTTTGGTCACTTAGGTATTTTATCAAATACTTGGTGGACATAAAGATTTATAGCCCTCATTAATGGTATTTTTACATCCAACAACCCATTCTCTTACTCCTAGATAAATTCTAAAATCTCAAATTTCTTATAATCAATATCATTCTTCATCACCCCTAAGATAAACAACACCCTTAATCAATAATCAACAATCAACAACCCAAATCTATAATCATTCATGCCTTTCTATCAAACCCATAAACTCATATATCATGAACTTAGAGTCTATAATCATTGGTCCAATGCTATAATCAATTAGAGGGTGAAGATATTACCTTTTGACGGTCAATCCTCTTGAATTCGAGTTCTAAAGTTTCTTTTCCCAACCATGATGTCTCGACTGAATATCTAATGATTTGAAGGTTTTACCCATGTTAATAAGATGTTGGAGAATTGAAATTAACTTAGAATCACCAATAGAACCTACCTTGGATGATGGAGGGACCTTGGAGAAAGTTGGGTTCTTGAGAGCTCCCCTTTCTAGAACAAGTTTTTGTAATTTTGGGTGTGGGGGACGAAGCATGGCTTATAAAATGGCTTTCCGGGTGCGGCCTCACATAGCTGAAGTCCCAACCGCACACCTTAGCATACATCAAAGGCAGTGGCACTGCCATAAGTGCGCGGCCGCGCACAGGAACAGCTGGGCGCGCATATGAGTGTGCAGACTGCGCATTGTCCAGTAAAACATGTATAAAGTTTTGCACAGAGGTCCATTTGGGCTATATAATATATCATTGGAAAGGTATTTCAAAGGAATACAACTTACACGTTTTATATTTTCTCAAATTATTAACATAATTTCACGAAATCCCGCTAGAAAATAGACTTTCCATAAACTTAGTCGATTTTATCGAATCTTATGCACCTCACTCTTCGTCTTGATTTCAAAATAACTATTTTCACCCATACTCATCCCGATAGGACTTTATATGTCTAAAATATCACATTAATCATTTAACATGTCCACACCTAGTCCAAATTTACGGAGTATTACAGTGTCATTCTTTCTTGAAAGGATTTATAAAATTGGAAGAGAGAGATAGGTTTAATTGGGGAAGCGCACTTGACAAATATAGGTGATTGTGGGATTAAATCTAGCTAATTACAATGAACCACAATAACTTCAAAAATAATATTAACAACTAATTTCAGATAAGTTGATTATTGCTAGGACAATTGAATATATTATGCTCAGAGGTAAAAATAGAAAAACTGAACATCTCCAAGCTAAGTATTTCTCCATTTTCTTTAAAAACCAAGGGGTAGTGCAGCCCAAGTGTTCATATTGATTGAGCATCTTGAAGAATTTTTACACAAATCTCATAAATCTAGAAAGTACTCATCATTGATAACTTCCTAAATTAACTAAATGTTTATTCAAAAGTGGTTTATGAAATCCAATAAAACTTACAAGTATAAAAATATTTACTCGTAAAACGATACAGCTGAATATATAACGTGATTTATAGATAAGTGAATCGATTTGATCCCAAAATAATAAATTAATTAAATAAAATGCAAGACTTAGCGTTGAAATCGAGATAAAATAGCAGATAGCTTGGTTCCGGGAGCAAGGCTTTCGAAGGCAGCAATAAGAATAGTGTTAGATAAAAAATAAAGTATTATTCAGCTTGGAATAGTGTGTAACATAAGTTTGTCAGAATTTTTGTGTGTTACAATGGTTGTTGAAGCCAATATTTATATCTATACCTAGGGAACAAAGTCCTAGGATCAAGCCCCTCTTAAATGATAATAATGGGGGTCATTGATGAATATATAACGGCAGACCATGAATGCCAAAATTATGTCAACGACTGTGTTATTTAATACAGAGGAATATTTTTCATTAAACGTCATCCGGTGACAAACATTCATTTGCTTCTGTTGATTGTGTTCCCTTCGAAATCTTCCCGGTGCCAACCGAAGCTGTTATCCTCGGATCTAGTTTTTACTCGCTTCATCTTCCATCTGTCTCCGGTTCCACGTGTCACGCAATCATACGATCATTTAATATAAATCGATTTTACCTTATACAATAAGACAGTGATGAGATAGGTTTACCTAATTCTTTGTTGTTTTATTAGTTGATATATCAAAGGAACTTTAAAAATCAAAATGGGGTCAAGAAAAATCTTTTGTTTGGTTGATTTACGGTGTATTTGGTATAAAAAAAAATACTTGAAAAATATTTTCCTGAAAAATAATTAATTTTATCACTTATTTTTTTTATAATTGGTTGATGAACGGAAAGCTTTTTTGAAAAATATTTTTTAGTATTTAGTTAGTGAGTAGAAAATATTTTATTTTGAAAACTATATAATTTAAACAAAAATTATTGAAGACGAAATGGGTAAGGGGGGAGAGGGATAGGGGGTGGGGTGAGGGTAGGAGTGGAA